>ARYC01019316.1:0-88063 GCA_000711775.1 Oxytricha trifallax | reverse complement strand
AGTTTTACACATATGCCTTAATTCTTTCATATTTAACCATAATCTATTACTTCTTGCTTTCCACGTTTCTACTGTATAATTTAACCATTCTTTTCAAAAAGCCAGTTGACTCTTCCTATTTTGAGTCTTCATTTTGGACATTAGATATCAAAAGCTGAGTATTTCTTGTTTTTCTGTTTTCAATAAGTTTTTGCTTTAAGTCAGAATGTAAACTGCGGAGTTCGCAATTCAATCTCGCGTAGTCCAGTAGAAATTCCTTACATTTATCATTTAAGAAGTGTGGGAAAGTTTTCAAATCAGTTTACACCTTATTTAGCTACCAGAGAGTATTATATAATACATGAAAAGCTATATAAAGAGTTTCTATGACTCAGCTTATTCCATCATCTCTTGAATCGAATCCTATTTAAAACACTTCGGTGTTATGTTGGACTTATTTTTGTGGAGTTAACTGATTTCTTTATCTAAAAATGAGATTTTATTTAAAAATTGCTTCTCTTCTTCAACTAACTCCTCAAAACTGAACTCAAATCTTCAAGGTCGTAATTACAGTCTTAACGCTTACTTTCAAGTTCTTTTATAATTTTCTTTATTTATAGTTATTTCACATGAGCATGCTGCTAATCATTCTTATTTTGTTATTTTGAGTTAAATCTAAGAGTATTTAAAAAAGGCATAACTCCACTCTTTACTAATGGCTTTTGGAGTGTAGTGAAAATAATTGCAATACTTTATTCTTAAACTAATATTACTGGATTTACTTTAGTTCTTTATTAATCTAAAATCTGGCTTATATGATTTTGAAAATCTTATCTTGAATCTAATTCTTTTCTTAATTATTTTTTTTAGAATTTTTCCCGTCTTTATTCTTGCATCTCTTGACACTCGGATTTCTCATCTTAATGGCGATTTAATATTAGATGCAAGCTTCCTTCAAACTCAATGCCAACGTCTTATCAATCTACTTCAAGACTTGATTGTCTTTTTAATTGTGTGTTCAACTTAGGAGAGTAGACCATGAAGTTATCTCCCATCTATAAAAGTTGAAAATGTGGTTTTCTATTAGCTTAGTTTCTTCAATAGTTAATACTTCTTAAATAAATCCTGCTAATTTTACTGTTCTAAAAACTTAAATTGCTCTTAATTGAACCTTAAATTTTAGTCACTAATCCGTTGACTTTACTTGCTTATAAGCATAGTGGCTAACTTCCTTATCTTCTCATCTTGTGGAGAGGCATTTTAAATATTAGTTGTGTGAGATTCAAAACCCCAAAACCCTTTCAGTAGTTTGATTGAGTTTTTGATTGATAAAAGTAGACTATTAGTGCATACTTTATTAGGGTTTTAATAGGGTTTATGTAGGGGTTTAATGTTTAATGTAATGTATAGTAGTGTGTATTAGAGGGGTTTTATTTTTACTATTCACTCAGACTATACCTTGGCATCATGTGCTAATTTTATAAATTTGATATCTCCTATCCAGTTGATCATTTAGTCTATTGTTTGCTCTGCTCTGTTGTTTGGTCTTAAGATAATCTGCTCAGCCATATCTTTCATTTTACCTTTTATCTTATTCTAGTCTAGATATTGCTGTATTCTCTGCTTTGAGTCTTTCTCTCTCTTACAGCTATAGTAATCATTTCTTTGCATATTGCATTCAGCAATAATTGCTGCTAGAGCCCATACATCCCACTTAATATCACCAACTCTCCAGTCCTCCCTTTCTGGAAAGTATCCAGGAGTACCATAAACGTTGCCAAGTCCTGAAGCTTCAACTCTTTATGATCTATTGAAATCAATTATTACTACTCTGAGAGGTGAAAAGTCAAGCATAATATTCTCAGGCTTCAAGTCTCTATGAACATACACTAAAGTGTGCAGCTCTTCTATGCCTTTGCAAACATTTGTAAGAATAAGAGGTAGCTACTTAGGAACTCTTTAATCTTAAATGTAGTCTCTTAAAGTCATTTAATATAGAGGGAGGCGAAAAGCAACATGATCTTGAGCAAGGAGTATTGCATCGAGCAAAAAATCTCCAACCTTTGCTTTAGTAAGAGCTTAGTACTCATTGAAAAATTCCATTTGATACTTGTCATCGCATTAAAGTAGTTGAATGGATAAATCTTGTATGCGAACTGCTTATCAGTAATGACCTTTTTCTCAAGTATAAGATAACTTTCCTTAAATTCTTTAAGGTCAATACATTTAAAATTGGAAGCTTTAGTGCCTGTATCTTCAGAGTGATTTTCACTATCTCAGAAGCTGGGAGGTTTCTAACTGCTTTAATAAGCTTATTTTCTTTTTTAACTCTTTGTTCCAAGGATTCTAAAGGGTCTCTTGGCTTTCTTTTTTGAAGGAAGACCTCACCAGTCTCAGTATCTATGACTTCAAACTTCTTGCCATGATGGTTTTATAGGTGAACTTTTAAATTCCTTGAATGGTTATATTTTTTATTGCAATAAGGGCAAAAATATTTTCCATCTATCTTATCATGCTTAAGATAGAGCTTTGGCTTGATAGAATGCTACTCTAAGATATGACGCTTAAGAGCAGATTTATAAGTGAATTTCTTCTCACACTCTTCACACAAATATAATGCTTTAATATCTTTTTTCTCTTCCTCCTCTTCGACCATTTTTATTGGAACTTCGCATTGAATTTCTTAGCTCTGCATTACTATTTAACAACTGAATTGTTATTCAAAGTCTGAGACCTAAGGTTAGAGAATTTCAGGTTCGTACTAGGTAAATGCATCACAAGTCGTAATTTTCTTTTGATTCATGAAGGAAAGTTTTTGCTGGCTAATGCCAAGTAATGCCGCTTTTCTTAGTAAGTTGCCGCTCATTTTATAAATACTATTAACAATTATATAAGCTGTTTAAATTCTACCTTTATATACAAGTAAGAGCATATCCTCAAAGATTTAGAGAGGTTTAATGGGAACAGATTGAAAGACATTAGTTTTATACTTCTATAATTTTGAGATAATTTATATATTATTTCATCCATTTTATACATTAAAATGCACCTAAATGTGTTTTGGGGAGTTAGGTGGTGCTCCTAAATATGTTCTCGTAAATTTAGGAGGGGAAGTTTTAAAATTTAATTTTTTTAATGCACCACCTAATACGGTTTTGAACTTTAATTTAACCTCCTAATTAAGTTTTATATAAATTAGGAGCACCACTTAATTAAATTAATTATTATTAGGAGCAATTTAATGGAGAAAGTTTGATAAAAATGGAAGTCAAACTTTGAAACTTGGAGAAAGTTCCTCCATCTTTATCTATTTATCTGATTCAGGTTGACCTCCAAGTGGATCTCCCTATTTAGTAGAAAAATTTTAGTAAGTTTAGAATGGATATCCATAATTTTAATTTTCATTAACATTTATAGAAACTGGAAGCAAGATGGAGTCTATGAATGATGCAATGAAGAGAATTTAATCTCAAGATTTAATAGGAAAATTCAGAAGTAAGGAAGATCTTTACAGATACTTGGTATAGCAAGGTTAGTTTTCACTTATAACTTACTTATTAACCATAGTTGGATTGTTCTTGCCAACACAGGAGGAACAAGAATTTCATTCTTAAAAGCATTGTTAAGTGAAGAGAAAAAAGCTTTTAAGTCTAATGAAATCAGAATGATCGAGATACCTAACTACCCTGAAATTTCAGTGACAAACCTATATGACGATGCTATGAGTGATCCGGACGTAGCTCTCTACCTTCCATCAAAGCTACAGCTCTCTAATAAGTTGCCAGTGAGAAACTTCTTCTTTGGTGTTCTTGCAACTCTGAAACCTGAGTACTTAAATGAAGTTATTTAAGAAGCTCATAAGAAACTCTACAGCATCTCCTGAAGAAAAAGAGAAGCAAGGTATTAAAATAAGTGACACCTGGCTGTAGGAACTTCAAAAGCATCCTTTCATTTCAAGTAAGCTTAGTCTTCTAACTTTATAGAAAAACCTGGTACTGCTATATACTTGATGAAAGAGCGCAGCAAATTAAACAGAGAGAGAAAGTCTCAAGTAAAACATGAATTGAGTAAGAGGCTCTTCAAAGATTTATAAAAGCCAGAAGAGATGAACATAGATGCGGGAGCTGGCACTAAGAGAAGAAACATAGGCCCAAGCAAGCCTTAAGAGGAAGAAAAGAAAGAGAAGCCAAATCCTTTTACGGTAAAATTTAATATGTGAACTTATTCATTCGTTTATACTAAAACTTATTTATATACACAAAATCTCTCTTCTCTTGCGCATACTTTAGCTTTATCATCGCTGACTCTCTTAGCAGCACTCTAATAAAATCTACTGTATCTATCTTTAAGTAGTGCATCAAGTGATAGAGTAGCAATTTCTTATAATGACCTTTCAATAACCCCCAATATAATTCAATACCATTGAACTGAGGACTGTAGGGAACATTAAATACAGGTGTTATGTTTAGCCTTTCATATTCCTTCCTTGTGTCTTTAGTTTTATGGACAGATAAGTTATCTGCAAACAGAATAATCTTTTAGTCGGCGTACTTATCTCTGAGTTATTATAAGAACTTTATGTATTATTCGGTCTTTATTGAGCGAGGGTGGATAACATAAGTCTCGAGGCCATTATCTTCGCTTATTCCACCAAGAATTGCATGAGTTTAAACCTTAACCTTTTAATCATATACTTCAATGTTGCTATATCTTTTATACCAAGACTTTGATATGAAGGTATTAAACGTGAATACTGCCTCATCAGCGTGTATGAACTTAATATTATTAGTAAAAGCCCTCTGCATTTAATCGAATATATAATTTAAATTATCCTTATAAAATGGAACATTAAAGTCAATCACTCTCTTAATGCGATTGACTGTCTTGTAAGATATTCCGTTATTTTTATATATGTTAGCTATCGATTATGCAGATATGTGAAGCTCAGGAAATTGGCGATGAAACATCACAGCCCTCTAGGCTAGAGAGAAATGAGCCCAGTATTTAAGAGTCTTATCATTAATAAGATAGTCAATATGATGCTGCTAAAATTTTCGAGGTCTTTTAGGCTTAGAATTAAGCTGCTATCTCTTTAAATTCAATGCTAATAGACAGTGAGACCTCACAGTTGCTGGAGATTTATGGAGTAGCCTTGCTATAGACGTATAATTCAGAACAGGCTTGAGTTATTCACTATATTCATCACATCCATATCGCAACTTAAACAATAAATCTATATACTCACTGTCATAAACTGACCCCAAACCTCGCATATACTCACTTAAAATACTAATATTTAAACATTAAACCCCTACATAAACCCTATTAAAACCCTAATAAAGTATGCACTAATAGTCTACTTTTATCAATCAAAAACTCAATCAAACTACTGAAAGGGTTTTGGGGTTTTGATTGTATTTAAGATGGATTTGAATTTTTAATGCTAATCTTAAGACCTTTTGCTTATCAAAACCTTTTTCGGTGATTGTGCACTTGAAGAAATATTAGAACTTTTTGAACATCCAATATTATTCTAAATCAACTCATTTTAGCACACCATAATACTTTATCTTCTCATATGACTAAAATTTGTAAATTTTTTACTTTTTGGCGATTTAATTCTCTGTCTGAGACGAACTTTAATTCGATGTAAAGGAGTTATTTTACTCTTCTTGATTCAAACCATGCTGATTTAATAATTTAAAAGTAAGCTTCTTTTGGATAATTTTATCTTTAACAATTTATTAATTTTATATTTTAAGCTATTATCCTATTGTGCTTTCTCTATATTTTACCTTAGAAGCTTGCTGTAAATTTACACCCATTTAAGTTAGTCTTTTCATAGCAATTAAATCTTGAAACTTTTCAACTTCTGCTAAATTAGAATCGAAAGTCCTTTAATTATTTGTATTCTCTTAAGTATTTCTAGCGCTTTGCGTAACTTCTAAAATTTTTAAGCAGATCTAAATAATTAGAAATCATTGCCATTCTATAACCCAAATTCTTCTACTATTTTTATTTCAAAATTGATTGTAACTCTCTGACTGGGCTTTGTAAGATGGCATTTGAAGTGCATTTCTTATTTTTAATCATACCTTAGGCTATAGGTTTAATGCTCTTGCTGTCATTGTTTGAAATTATTGCAAGAAATTTCTGTCTAGTCCTGAATTATTGTTCTATCTGAAGTATAATTATAAACTAAATCATGACATAACACAACTCACTAAATTATAATTATTTAAATAATCATCTGAAAGTAGAAAAGCCATATTAATTAGAATTTTGCTTCAAATGATATTGTTAAGGTAGATGATTTGTGTTTGTTCTATAATTTTACAAGAAATCAAAGTTTGTTGCAGTTCTAGATCACCTTTTTTTATTAAAGAATTTAAGCTCTTAAACTCCTAGAACAGGGGCTTTAGACATTAAAAATATTATTTGTTTAAGATTTTATATATTTTACTATTTTAATTTTATTAAGTAACTTTCTTCAAAAGATTTACTACCAAATCATAATAATATAAGATTTTGGCATTTAAATGATGCTATTTAATTTTATAAAGTAAATTGACAATGATAAAATTAAATCTTAAATTTTATTAATAAAATTAAAATGAGCAGAATTACCTTAGCGACTTCCCCTTATAACATAGTAAATCCTCGTTAAGCTACAAACTCAAAAAGTTACAAACATGAATTGGATTTAAATAGACTCTATAGAATATGCAAAATTGATTCAAGTCCTTTGAAAATATCAAATATACAAACCATAACTAACAAACACCTCGATTAAATATGTGGAATGATAAGTAGACCCATTAAAGAAATGAGATAAAAAAGATGAAGACTTAAAATAATAGCTATAGTAAAGTTTTTTTAAAAAGTAGGGATTTATTGAGGGAGATTTATATCTAGATCTAAACGTCAATAAATATGTAAAGATTTGAGGTAAGTTCATTTTACTTTTGGATTTGATAATAACTGTAAGTTATTTTTAAACATTTTTAGATTTATTTAGTCAAAAAAATAAAAGATAGTGAATGTAAAATTTCTATAAATAATAAATATTATAAATAAATCATTTTAAAAACATTATTATAATTATTATTAATAAATTTACTAGTTTTATATTTAATTATATTTAAAATGGGCGCAAGTGGTAAATAATTTTTATTTTTAATACATGCGCCCACTTCAATTATATTTATAATATATAATTATACTGTAAATTGTTTTTAATAAAAATTACTTTTTTGTTTATATAAAATGTAATGTATTCACTGATTTATATTTTAGGGAAATAATTAATTTTATACATAGAAATTTTTAATTTTAAAGATTACTTTTATTAGTTAATTATTTGAAAATAATTCATATTTTTACATTTAAATAAATTAAACTTAACATAAATTAAAGTCAAACTTCATTTTTATAATTCACATAAGATAAACATAATTAAATTTATTCTTTAAAATTTTCAGTATAAAAAAATTGATCAAAGAGCAAAAATAAATAAGTTTTTATAATTCTATTCATTATAGTATACATATTCTTTAATTTTCAATCTAACTTTTTATATTATATACTAGAAAAATAAATTTAAGTGAGAATATTGTATATTTCTTTTTATTTAAGCATTTGTATATTCACGATTTTTTTCTCTATTTTAACTGATTCCTAAGCTAAAATTGATTATAACTTGAACTGAATAATCTTAACATTATCTAATTTTAGAAAATCAAATTATGAAGAGTCACAGCTAAGACTAATTTAGCATTTGTAAGGAATAATGTAAAGCCTTAATTTATGAGAAAAATATAGAAAATTAAAAGCTTAAACAAGAGACTGAGAAAAAATTGCATTCAAATAATATTCTATTTCAATAATAATAAACACATAGCAAATCATCCTCAATGTAATTTAATAATTAAAATATTTGTAATCTATAAAATCCATTTGGTACAACTACTAATAAACAATTCTCTTATGTTAAATAATTAGATAAGGGAGATTTGCCTTTAACTCAAGCCTATAAATTACATAGAAAAAGAGAACTATAAATAGCAAATTTTTCCATGAGGGATGCCAAATTTTCTGAAATATTCCTTGATAAAAGAAATAAGACTCCTTAAAATTAAAATAGTTCATCCTTAAACAATTTGGATGTAAATTAGCATTTTGAAATGCAATGAAAACGAAATAAAAAAATAATACAGCATAATTTCACATTGAGATATCTATATAACCCTAATTTTCAGGGTTCTAATAAGGGTTAATTCAGTAAATTTCATACTAGCAACGCTGAAATAACATAAAATAAATTCTTATAAATAGTATAGAGAAAATTATTTGAATAATTGGGAATTATAGAAATAGAAAAAGCCAAACTTTAAGTGGGGTATGATTTTAAAGTGGCTACTATTAATAATAAATTGAGAGTATAAATAAAAATCATTTGAAATTAAGAACGTAACTATACACTCCACGAACCAGCTCTACGAAGTTCCATTCGTCTAAAAAATTAAACTTAATATTATTAAAATAGATTTGAAATGGAAATTTTATAGGAATGCAATAAAACATTTTAAATTAATAATTATAACTGGCACTAATTTGTTAATCTCTTAATTATAATTTGATTCAGTGCACTTTTAATTTTAAATATAATAATAAATAATTATGACCAAATTATACATTGTACATTGTACAGTTTGGAAATTAGTTTTTCTTTTATTAGGGCGTACTTTAGAATTGTACATTGTACATTGTACAGTTTCAGAATTAGTTTTTTTTTGAGATAGATTTTACAGATTTAAAGTAAGTGAATTAGTTTAATTAAATATATAATAAATATAGTAATGGTTTAAATACTTAATTGGATGGCACAGAGAGGTTTAAAAAAAAAGATTCTCGAATGCCTTAGAACAAAATAAGATTACGAGAGCGATGGAGAAATTAGATTCAAAATAGGAGGAGATGAAAACTAACGAACGGCACATGTTTGTTTTTGAGATCAACACTGAGGACGAGCAGCAGGTTCACCGATACGTAGAGGATGAGATGTCCAAGTTGACTCCGCGGTTTTGCCATTCACTTATCTTCCGCTGTGCGGTCACATAACCTGCAAGGTAGTACTTACTAATACAGTGCAAGAAAGATGGACTGGGCCTCTGCAAGAATTACTTTACCGGAACAGATTACCTTGGGTACAAGAAATTGAACAAGCTCTAATTTACTTATTCGCTTATGGGCAAGGTTAAACTTAGGAGACTGTTTGCTAATAATGAATAATTAAAACTTCAATGTGGTGATCCAGGCTATTTCTAAGACTTCCAGGCATTCGCAAATGTTTAGTCAGCAAATTAAGGAAGTAGAAGGTGCTCTTCAAATGCATCGTCAGAGTCTTCGAGTAGCATCACTAATACTTTTAAGCAGCTTTCCAGGGCCAAAAAGATAAGCGGGGTTCAAGATATGTACAGAATGTATTAGGATAACGATGATGTCTGCGAATTGATAATACAGAATCACAAAAAGTTGGTCATTCTCTAGGGTTACGAATGGAAAGTTCTCCCCAGGCTAGAGCCATAATTTACTAAGTTGTAATCTCTCGCTAACTTTTTGGAGAGATCTGACACCAGGTCACCACACTTAACTCAACTCAGCAACAGTAATCTTGAAGAAATGCTGTACTTTGATGCTATCGACAAGATCTAAAAAGTTATCTTTAGAAAATGCCCAGATAAAGTAAATGTCGTATGGCTATATGGAGAACCCAACACAGGGAAGACTACAATAGCAAAGCTCCTAAGAAAGATCTTTATCACGGAAGACTTCAAAATATTGAACAAGACATTCTGTATCGATTCCAGCAAGCCGCACTCTGAACCTTAGATCGTGATTATGGATGTGATTAAGAGAGACTTATTCTAAAGCGGGGAAAGGATTGATGATTTCAAGAAATTCTTTGAGGGTGAGGGGTACCCAGTCAACCTTAAATACCAAAATCCCGTAATCAGATTTCAAAAGTGCCAAGTGATAGCTATTTCTAATCAACTACCGTTTGACAATATGAGCGCTCTAGATAGAAAGTCATTTGAGACCAGGATGCTGAAAGTGGAGTTTACCGAGTAGATGCTCAGATCTGATGAGAAGTTCCCCTTTAACGAGGTGGAGCTGGCATTGTACTTTAAGAGGAGATTGGAGGAAGATGGGGACTTTTTGTTACTATAGGACGAGGAGACAATTATAGAGAGTGCACACCAGGCAGAACAAGAAAGTAAGCAGAGTCAACAGCTGTAAGATGATTCTAAAGGAAATGATAGTTTTTGAGTACTTATCTGAATTCTAACAGCAATTAAATTGTTATTATATATTTAATTAAACTAATTCACTTACTTTAAATCTTTACAATCTATCTCAAAAAAAACTAATTCTGAAACTGTACAATGTACAATGTACAATTCTAAAGTACGCCCTAATAAAAAAAAACTAATTTCCAAACTGTACAATGTACAATGTATAATTTGGTCATAATTATTTATTATTATATTTAAAATTAAAAGTGCACTGAATCAAATTATAATTAAGAGATTAACAAATTAATGCCAGTTATAATTATTAATTTAAAATGTTTTATTACATTCCTATAAAATTTCCATTTCAAATCTATTTTAATAATAATAACTATAAGATAATATGGCAGTAACAAATAGTTATGATAGTTAAAACCTAATAAAAACAAAAATATATTCAAAGACCTTAAGAAAACTTACTAAACATTGGGTAATTTTTAAAGTGAAAATTAAAGCACAACAAGGAGTATTTTCTAAGCAATTGATAATTTGGATTAGCTTAAAATCAATTAAGAATAATTTAGAAATCATATCCAGTATATTAGAAGTAAGCAATTATCACTATTTTATAAAATTATTATAGAATCGTAATTTTTAAATTGGAGGGTGGGTAAACGATCTCAAAACAGAGAAAAAATCGTCATATGTTCAATTGCTTGATACTTTGATAACAGATTTAGTTAAGAAGACTAAAAGAGAGTTATATTTGAAGAGAACCAGTCTAGATTTGAAAACAGAGACAATAAAAGATCTCTCTTAAGTTATTATTTATAGATTAGAGAGCACTCCTAAAACTATCTTAGGTTATACTTAGTTTTCTGTAAATAAAAAAGCCTCATGTATCTTAGTGAAAAACTCTTCAAATTTAGGATAATCAAGCTCTGAATCTCAGTCTCAGCAATTATATAATAATTTTCCTAATATAACCTTTAGATAAAAATCAGTTACGCCAAGGATCTAAAGCTTAATTTTGATTAGAGAGAAGTAACACTGCTTAATACAAAGCATAATTTTCATCTTGAACAGCCTTATTAAGTGAGCATGGATCAAACCTCTCCAAATAAGGCTTAAACTATTATAAATTCAGAAAATTTAGGTAAAATTATAAGTCAAAAAATTTAAGCGAAATAATTTAAAGATTACTTAAAATCGAATTATTATTAATTAGGAAGCTATTAATATGAAAGCATTAGCATGAATTAACAATTTTCTAAGACTTAATCATAATTTGTAAGTAAAATATGAAATTAGTTAGGTTTCGATATAGGAATTTGATAAGAAAGCGAGAATGGAAGAATTGAAGTTTAAAATTGGTATCAGAAATTATATGAAGTAAACTTATTTAGTATTAGGAATTGATAGATTTGAACCAAACAGTACATCAATAGAATCATATTTGGATTTAACCTAAGCTTCCAAAGTGAATACAATTGATTCAATTTTAATATTAAGATTGATTTGATTTTATCAATATGTATTCACATTTATCTCCTATGTTTTATTAAAAGATCAATACTAAATGATTTAAGTAAGCAATAATTTGCTAGAAATTTTAATAAACTATAGTCTTGTTGAGCAAATAGAAGTAATTTCCTGGGCCAGGGTAGTACGTGTAGCCTGACTTAATTGGAACATAAAACTCTGTGAAGCTTACTTCCTTAGTTAAAACTCCATATTCACCTTCTTTTTCTAAAACCAAAGATAGATTTAAAATTCCTAGTAAGTTCGAAGTTTTTAGGTTACATTTAATGACCCAATTTATTCTAATAATAATATTTGCAAAATGCCACATCTTAATCACTTTTCTATTTGCTTTTAAAAATGGAACACAGGGTCCAGGAAATTACACTACAAAGATTAACTTATACGAAAACATATATTCGCTCTACGAATCACTTGGCCACACCAAATTTAGTAAAGATGAGAGAAAGGCTTTAAACGATAAACTATATAGAAATGTGGAGTATCCAGGGCCTGGAAATTATGAACTACCTAGCGATTATGGTTGGCATAAGCCATAACTTTTCTATTTTGGTTGGGAATATGATAAAAGAAAAAGTTCGTCAATGCTTAAATCTACTCAATGAAAGTAGTAAATAACTTTTTACAAATGTAGAAGGGTAAATAAAGATTTATTAAATTAGGCTTTTTCAGAGAATTTCAACTATAAATAGCTTTATACTAATTATATATTTTGAAAAGATGAAAATTTCCAATCACTAATTATCTTTTTGCGAGTAAAATATTTAGCTTACTTAAATCATATCCTGTATTAGGTCTCATACTAAACTTAACTCCATCCTTGCCAAATGTTTTTGGTGGTTGATATTGACCAGGGCCTGGAAATTGGTTTTTAGCTTAATCCTCAATGGCTTATAAATGCATTTTGTACATTAAATTTCTGGCTAAGTCGAATGAATAAGCTCGGGATTTTTTCTGAGGTGTGAATTGAATCTTTATTTCGTATTTATCTGGAGAAGGCAGATTTTTGTGATCTATAAGTTAATATAAATCAATATTAAATTGAATTATAGAAATGTGAATTAAATAATTAATTAAACCTTATAAGTATATCTTAAGAATAAGTTACGGTGTTGTAAAAGAATTTAAATAAAATTTATGCATAAGAAATGATTTTATCATTTAAAAGTCAACTTACAATTAGTTCGAGGGTAGTAATCGAATCTCTGAAATGACCCAAACGCATTACTTTGCCCTGTTATAACTGCAGTCTTGTCAAACAGCCCCGGAAAGTCGTATTAAATTTGTGGGTTTTAACTATAAATTTGTGGCTTAGTTGTTATTCATTAATGTAAGAATAAAAACAGAGATTGACTTTATTTTGCTAAATAATTCGCTTTTCAAAGATGAAACGGATCAACTCATTGATTTATATTTCAGAAACTTACCTGTTTTTATAGTTTTAAAATCTATTGGACTAAGAGAAGCTGATCATTTATTTAGCTTTAGAAGTGTTTATGCGGTTTTTCTCTACAAAACTCACTCCAAAATTTCCATTATTTTTAGATATCTAAGTCGATTTCATTATACTCTTATTCATGTTTGATAGTTCGCCAGGGTACATCATGTCTCTTAACGTAAATTTCATTTATATATCTAGATCAATTAAAAAAAATTAAATTTAATTAGAATTATCAAATTTAAATAGATTTAAAAGAATACGGTGAGTGGTTTATTGATAAGTGATTTTCATCATAAAATTAGTTTTAAAATTGTAATTATAATTCTAAAATTTACAATTTTATTAATTAATATTTTTGTTTAATTTCAATTATACTTATGTTATATGAGAATAATTAAAATTATTATTATCAATATTTCTAATCATTTTAGGGGAAGGTTAAAAATTTATGTTATCATTATCATAAATTTATCAGCCATTTTATTCCAATTTTAAGATAATTTAATTAATAAATATCTATAATAAATAAAAAAACTTTAATTATAAAATATAGGAGTAGCAGATGACTCACTATAAGGAAAAAAGCAAAAAATAAATATAAATTCCAAATATTATATAATATTATTTTAGATTTTGTGACGACAATAAATTTTAGAAGATGAATTTAACGCTATTTTAATAAGAATATCTAAATAAATTTGAAGAAATTAAACATTAAAATGATCATCTATAAAGTAATATTTTAAATTTTCCAGAAGTCATCTAATACTTAATTATATTTTTTCTCTTAACTTAAATATATGGTAAATGATTAATTTCCAGTATGTTTAGCATTATTTTACTATCGCTGCTATTGCTATTCATGTTGCATGAGTCTCTACATAGAGTCACCCGCAGCTTTGTTACTATTGAGTCCCACAGATACCACAGCTCCACCACTAAATTAATTTACAATACAATTTGGGTTTAAATCTGATTACCAGACTCCAAATTCTAGCCAAATTCCTGGTAAATTTGCTTATTTTTATCAAGTGAAAACTCATTTCTTAACATTTCCTCAACTAATTTGCTCAGTATTTCCTTTGCTAAGTTAAGTTATATATCATCTTATTAGTTGTTTGATAAGTTTTGAAGTTTTTACTGGGAGGTTTGTTACTGTTTTGGATTGTTGTAAGTTTGATGTTTTGGAGTCTGCTTTTACGAATCTGATTTATTACTTTCTAGTTCTTAATGTTGTTGGTTATGATTCAATTTTCATGAGTTCAAGTTTTAAGTTTTTTACTTAAACTTAGGTTAGGATGTATGTGAGAAGAACTGCTACTAACTCTGGAAGTTTGGGCTCATAAATTGAATGTTTGAATCATCTGATATCTTATATTCATTAAAATTAATTATATTGATAAAATTAATTCGTTATAATGTAGTATTTAACCAGACTTAGCAGAATTTTCCTTTCTAATCTTAGTTTACTTGACAATATTATAGTCTCTTTGTATTAGTAACTATATGATAAAACTTAAATCATAATTTATAATAAACTATTACTTACATTATCTTAATGAATTTAAGCCAGTTGCTCAGAGTCTATAGGAGTCCTTGGTATCAAATCTTTATGCTTCAATACTTTGGGAATGCTGATTTAACTAAATTTAATCTTGTTCAAATATGAGTCATTTGTAGAGTTGTTACTAATCATATTCTGATTTTTTTACATGATGCTATTTTAAGCCAATATTTTCTATTGAAGATGAGATGGCAGGTTTACAAATTAACTTGCATAGTTTTAGGTCGAATTATTTTCATTTCTGGCATCAGTAGTTTGTTGGATTATTACTGTCCCTGAAGAGCTCTGATTTTTTACAATAGGATGTTGATTTTGAGAGTTTTGCTATAGTTATAAACAGGAGGCAGCGTATTCCCGATTTCTTTATTGATAAGCTGGTCTCTATTGTTTGATTGATTTTAATAAGATTTAGGTGGTTAGTTTAAAGACATAAAACAATTTTGGTTAAACTATGGTGAACTTGATGGTTTACTTGGATTTTAGTTCATTCTCTGAGAATCATAATGCTTATCAACGACTTGAAAAGGTTTGAATACTTAATTTTACATAATGCGATTTTCGAAGTAAGTAATTGAGTCTTGAATAGTCAGTTTATAATCTTTGAAATCAGCGTCATCTGAGAAGTAACTTATGCTCATATTATCGTCATCATCATTTTATTCCTCTATTTGTTCATCCTCCATTCCTTCACCATAATGCTTCTCAAATTGCCTAATTAGTTCTTTCTCATCTATTTCCTAATCCTCAAGGTAATCAACCTGAGACAGTTATTGATTTTACTATAACTAGTTCTGGCTATTTTTCTTTCTTTCTGACTTTAAATTGCCAACTGGACTTTGACCCTCTTCAAATTTATCCTCAGTAACTTCCTCAATGATTTAATCTTAATCCCTTATTATGTGACGATTTAAGTTATTTAGGTTATCCAATCCATCTTTGCCATTGTCTTCGTCAATTGTAGCTAAAATATGCCTGATTTAAGTAATTAATTGTTTATTTTACGAATTGTCAAGCTTATACTCAAGCATTTATTAAAGTCCGTCTCTTTTGGCTCTCAATATCAATTTCTTCACGTTCATAAAACAGTAGATGCTTCGATTAACACAAGTCTCCAGCTCTTACTCATTTACACTGTTGAAGTATTTTTAAGCACCTCTAAAACATCAATAACCAAATAAGGTTGAGAGAGACAGACCTAGCCAGGTCTATGCAAAGTCAAGTTCATAAGTAAAGCTAAACCATAGTAAATTTCATATTACTAAGTTTAAATCTTGAAAGAATCGAGCTGCTCCAATAACCAGCTACCGATGCCATACTTCAGCATTTAAATGAATAATTACTTTTTCAAAGAAAACTTCAAATAGAATGATAAAGCAAGTCAGAGTTTTAAGATAAATATTGTATCCCGAGGGGCTCGCAAGCCATTACGTTTATAAGATACATAAACTGAAAGTTTACTATTCTGAGTAAAAAACTCTTAATCAAGTCAGTAAATGCTAATGTTTAGGAGGCTGTCTGGTATTTGAGTTTTTTACTTTGATTAGTCAAGTATAGAATCATTTTAAGTGAGGGGAGGTGGACAAAAACTTAAAATATCATTTATAAGGAAAAGATACTTAAAAGCCTCCTTTCTTTATTTCTTAGATTCTTTACAAGCTTTGTCACAGTTTCTCTAATTTGTTTCAAAAGTATGCAGAGATTGTCAATGTTGTTTGATAAGAATAGATCTTTCCTAATTTAAGAAACTAAATGAATTGACATAATGCTCTATATATTTTGGCTTGTTTTACCTGTTTATGTTATTAACTTATTGTTTGAGGAATTCTAATAAGGTGATTTTGAAGCATCTTGTAATCCAGTAAAATTGTTAAACTTCTTTTGGTTGGTATTTAGCAGTTTGTTGCTCTGGTCGCTTTGTATATCAACTTGTGACTGTGTATGTATATTTTTCTAATCTGGTTTCCCTTCAGATAAATTCATCATGATATTTTAGGTCTAAGTTAAATTGTCCTACTCATAATCCTGCTCTTGCTTTCTGAGTTTATTTGTGTTGTTACGTCCGCGTTTATGTTCAGACATTTCATGACTCATTATGTCTGCTTAGAAATCTAGGTCTTCATATTAATCTTTGAGGTTTGTTTTAGCTCTCAGTGAACTCAACTGTTAATCATTAAATCATTTTGATACATGTCCAGTGCGTTATTGTTTGCATTTATAGATTTCTATTTAGGGTTTAGTATCCAAGCAATTTGCTAACTCAACTGATACTGTGGCTCTCTCTAAATTAGCTATTTAATCCTGATCTGTTTTTTAAACTCATTTTCTAATTTAAACTACATTTCATTTATTACTTTCTTCAATTTTAGTATTTCTTGGTCACTTTACTAGGACCTTAACCGGCATTCTAAAATGTATTTTTTAGAGCTTTAAACGCTCTCCCATGATAATTTTTATGTCTCTTATATCTTTATAACAGCTAAAGTTGACTCTATTTTTTGAGAGTGGAAATTCTTGTTCAAATTTGATTCAATACACTTGTTTAGTCTATCTTTGATGCTGGGCAAAATCTTGGTATATTTTAAAATAATAACCATGCTTTTATTTTTTCAATACACTTGTTATTAATTATAACCGAATTAGAAATATGTGCCTAAAAGACTTATGCTCATTGAGATTTTAAACATAGGGAATGGCGTAAAAGTTACAAATTTTGATGTTTATGATAGTTCTTATCCCTAACTTTCTAAATAATTTTTTAACATTTACAACTCAATTTAACAATCAATCTTGTCATTTTTCTCAACGGACTTTGTGGATTTAAGGCAAAGTAAACTTAGAGATAAAATTCTATTTTTCTCTTTTCTAATGAGTCTTGGTAAACAAGAGCATGATTAAAATAGGTCTTTGATGTTCCATATTGTTAAAAAATAGATTTCTATCTCAATCTTTGAAAGCCTAAAAATATGAGCTTTATAGAATTGAATATATAGTGTAATTTATTTACATTAAGGAGTTAGTTCTTGAGAATGGTGGGATCTAGAATTTTTGTTTATTATAGGGAGCTCATTTTCATTAGCTAATTATCCTGGCATTCATCCTATTATCATAATAATTAAGAAATAGTGCTATTTATGAATAAATTGTTTGCCTAGAACTGTTTAAGTTACTTGCTATATGCTTCTTTTAGAAAATATTCAAAAATTAATTGTTTCAAATCTCTCTTATAAAAATAACATAGTAATAGTAATTATTTTCATTGAATTAGAAGTATTTTTAATTATATAAGAGATGTTGATATTTCATCACATTGCTGTTGTAATTTATATTTTAATAATTAATTAAATTATATACTTAGAAAAAATTGTAAATTCAGCCAATAATTAGAAATCTAAATATTCAAAATTATCGATCCGAGATATATAATAATTTTAAATCATTGTTATAATTAATATTTTAAAACTTTACTATATCATGATCCTTGAGATGATTTTTTAGTGGTCCTCTATAGGATTTTTTCTCTCTACACCATCAACTTTTGAGTTTGTGTTGATTATTGTCCATCTTAAATTTATAGACAGTCTTTTTATTTACCATTTTATTAGTTTGTTTATTTTAATTATATTTATTTTGGCGAGCTACCGTGAAAAAACTGATCGTGGTAGCTCGCCATATTTATAATATTAATTTTTAATCAATTCTTTCATTTCATTTGTTGGAGATTATATATTAAAATTCGAGATGTTTCAAGTTATGAATTTTAAATTATAGAAAAATAAATTATTGATTTTAGTGTTTGATATAATAGATAAATTCATTCCAGTTAATTGTTACTATGCATAAAAAGTCAACTTTCATTTTTTATAAATTAATTTCTATTAAGGCACTATATTAACATTTATAAAATAATTTAAGAAGCAGCAAATAAAATTTAAGACATTTAAAATTTAGTAATTTTGATTGGATAAAATCAAATATTTTCAAACGAAGTATTTATTTTAATTAATAGAAATTAATTTATAAAAAATGAAAGTTGACTTTTTATGCATAGTAACAATTAACTGGAATGAATTTATCTATTATATCAAACACTAAAATCAATAATTTATTTTTCTATAATTTAAAATTCATAACTTGAAACATCTCGAATTTTAATATATAATCTCCAACAAATGAAATGAAAGAATTGATTAAAACTTAATATTATAAATATGGCGAGCTACCACGATCAGTTTTTTCACGGTAGCTCGCCAAAATAAATATAATTAAAATAAACAAACTAATAAAATGGTAAATAAAAAGACTGTCTATAAATTTAAGATGGACAATAATCAACACAAACTCAAAAGTTGATGGTGTAGAGAGAAAAAATCCTATAGAGGACCACTAAAAAATCATCTCAAGGATCATGATATAGTAAAGTTTTAAAATATTAATTATAACAATGATTTAAAATTATTATATATCTCGGATCGATAATTTTGAATATTTAGATTTCTAATTATTGGCTGAATTTACAATTTTTTCTAACTCTTAAATGAAATTAATCAATTATAAAAAAAAATTCATCATAGTTTATCCAAATTTACTTTTTTATAAATTATATCTTTCATGAAAACATCTTCTATCTGTCTCTTTGGGAAGTATAGTTTCTAACCATGTTTTATAGCATAATATTATTTTGTAATCGCAACTATCTTAATTGTCCATGACCATGAATAGATATTTAATAGTAATTTAAATTATTGATACTGACCTCCTCGGACTTTGGAGAGTCCAAAGCTTTATTATTTTTGAATTCAATGCTTACACGTTCTTATATGGAGTTTTTATTTGATTTTAACATTGAATGAGCGATGGGTGATTGATTTAAAGATATCCAAGTTGAATATAGACTTTTAAATCGCTGTTTTTGTATCTTAAGAGTTTTAACTTATTATGGCTGCTTTGATGAATTTAAGTCCATTTTAGAGTATCTATCTGCATTAAGTGTTAAACCTTGATATTTACGAATAGAGGATGCGATATCATCTCTGTTCTTTGAAGAACTAATTGTGTCAAATTGATATTAATTGCTAAAGGAATGATTTATAGATGGGAGCTTGTTTTTAATAGAGAAAGAAGGAGTAATTTTTGGTTGATTTAACTAGCGTCCATTTATTTTCATTTGAGGATTGTTTTCATTCGATAAGATTTATTAGGCTAAAATTGGGGCAAGCCAAATTTTATTATCAACTCTATTTTCTGTGTTACTTGAGGCTTACATGAATTATAGTAGCAATTATCTGTTCTCAGTCTTTGAATTAGAATGAATGACTGACAGAGTGCTCACACCTAATATTTCTTAAACTAACTCTTCAATTTTTAATTTGTGGCTATTGGCTATTTAATTAGCAATATTTGCATAAAATACATTAAACTAATCTATCATTTCTTTAATAATAAGTCTTAAGGATGAGAGCTCTCTATATTTACTATTCACTAAGATAAATGGTTCCTATTTTATCTCTTTTACTGGTGTTTAAATTTAATCAGAGTTAATCTTTTAGTTTTATTTTGTTAATTTTATTCTTTTTAATGAATTTTCCAGTTTAAAGCTTTTATTTTTATAAGGAAAGTTATCTGTTATCAATTGTATAACATAAAAAAGAATGATTTAAAATAATACTATTTTAATTTAATTTTGATTTCACAATTTAGAGTTTCTCTCAATTGAAACTCTAGAAGTGATTACTCCTCTTTACTATAATTAAGTTAACTTAGGATTTGATAAAAGAGTATATGGATTTTATACTTTGAACTAGACTAGTCTCTTTTAAATCATGACTTTGAATGAATCATTATTTTAGGATTTCTTAAATGAATTCCCTATATTTTTAATTCTTAGTTAGGACTATTTACAAATTTTCTACTTAACTGCTAGTTTCTTTAAGATTTCTTCGTTTGACTTTTCAAATTGAAGTAAAAAAAATAATTCAATGGTAATTAGTAGCTGAATATAGGGATGGTTTTTCAAGTTCTTCCTACATGTTTATTCTAGAGTAACAATCGAAATCTTTTAGACTAATCAAGAGCAGTGATAGTTTCTAGCTTATCTAGGATTAAATAACATTTATATACTGTTGACTTTTTTTCAAGTTCATACTTAAAATATTTTTAAAATATTTTTAATTCTTAGCTTACTTTTTATCCCTTACTCTCTAAATTTTAGCTTTTATAATTTAGAAAGGTGACATCTCTTACATCTGTTTAACTGAAATTTTATTATCGGGATTAGATTTTGATACAGTTCTAGTCCCATCCGAAATCATTTTTTCTCTTGAAAGATAAATAGAGGCCTCATTTTCAGTGGAATAAATGTTAAGCTATAGGCCATCAACCTTAGTTAAGCGAATTTTCTCAGCTGAATCTCTATTACTTTTAAGGGAGTTATCAAATTTTACAGATCTCAAGCCTAAACTATAATTACTTGTTCTCGAACTCATTTTTACTTTACATTTCTTATTCATGAAATGTTCATATTTTCTTGCTAATTTCTAGTTTTTCTAAGACCTTGAACTTTCAAATTATTTTCTTATACTTTTTACTATTAATCATGTTAATGATTTTCTTTTTTTTGTTAGAAGTATGCATGAGCTATTTACATTTTAGACACTGCAATTTTTTGAGTACTTTTTAGCAAGATCTCTTTGTAAAATCTATTAATTTCTTGAAATTTTAGAACTCTGAGAGCTGAATTTTCTTGAGAAAAAAAACTGAGTTTATATTTATAAAAAAAAATTAAAATTAGGATAGTCTTTTAAAATTTTTTATCATCAAATGGCTGTATGTTAGTTTTATTAGTTTAAGAATTAATTTCTCGATTCCAAATTTATAATCTGGAGACAGATTAGATTTATAGATAGACTTATCTAATTAATTATACTTTTACAATTTTATAAAATATATTTTTAACTTCTATAGTTTATCTTGGAGTCAAAATTACTCCACTATTTGAGTTTCCCCATTACCACCAGAAACTACATAGTTATTATTAATATTCCCATATATATAAATTGCTATTTAATGAATTTAATGTTGACTAGAGAGGCATGGTAAATTAATGACTTATCCCTAATATATCTTCATTAGCTCTCTAAGAAGAAAATTTATTTGGTAACAAACTTAAATTCTTGAAACTCTGTGAAAGTAGCGATT
This sequence comes from Oxytricha trifallax, assembly GCA_000711775.1. NCBI lineage: Eukaryota > Ciliophora > Spirotrichea > Sporadotrichida > Oxytrichidae > Oxytricha > Oxytricha trifallax. The sequence continues at coordinate 66,051 of ARYC01019316.1, read as the reverse complement.
AAGATTGATGTTTCATAATCAATTTCTAATGTTTTTACTAATTCTTTGTGGAGTCAGTTTCATTTTAGAGTTAATTTGAAGAATGTTTTAAGTTTTTATTCTAAGGTTAATTTAGCTTAGATTTTGGGGTTTAATTAATCTAAAGCCTTGATGTGGTGGGGATGGAGAAAGAGAGATATGTGTGTTTCTATTAAAGTTGGTTAGGGTGTTTTGGGAACATTCAGTCGTTATTTTAACTTTGTACTTGTCTAAAATTTAATTCATACCTTGGATTTGTTATTATTGTATAATTTTAATATAAATCACATAAGTGCAATGTCTTATTATTTCATTCATGGTTTTAAAGCATTGTAAATTTCACGAAACAAAGTGAAAGCTAAAAGAAATTTGTGTATGTATGGAATACTAATTCATAAGTTTGCCTTATCTATACTTTTTTCCTACATACCAGTTTTTTTGTATACCATTCTTGCAGCTTTAATCTTTTAAGGTGACTCTGCATCTTAATTTTAGTCTCATTTCTGAAGTCTTGAGCATAATTGCTGATATTATTTTTATGTTTTTAACTACATTTTCTAGCTTTATATAATAATCGGTTGTTTCAATTGGATTGTCTGGAATTGAATTTACAGTCATGAAAATAATAAAATATAACATATATTTTTCCTAAAAATATGATTATAACTTTTGTATTAACAAAACAATTTATATCATTGCAGAAGAGTTCTTCCTCTTCATAAATCGATTTGACATTTTTATTGACATTTTTCTATAAATACTACCTTGTAGTTTATTTTATTCACTTTTCAATATAATCAGATTAATATTTCACACATATTGTTATATTTCAATATTGATAAAATTTATTCCTAAAAAACTATTTTATTTATTTTAGATATTTTGCTATTTATGGATAATAATTCTTTATCATATAGCTTTATATATATTTTATGAGAAAATTATCAAAGCCAAATTTTATGATGAAATGAGTAGGAAAATATTCGCTATTAACTCTTCCGTAAAGAAAGCAAAGTCTATAAACTATATGTGAATAAAAGTTGATATTGTTAATGATTTTAAGTAAATTTTTCATTAATTTTTTTAAGCAATATTTAATTTAATAAGTTTATATTTAATAAGTTAAAAAAATCGCAGCTTAATTAAAAGGCCATTTTGGCTGTTATCAGTCTATAATTGCTGCTACGCTTTGCCTCTGTGAACAAAAGCATAGATTTTATCATCCAGTGAAATAATTGAGGCACCTACCACGCTCATGATAATTCCCACAACTTGCATGAACCCAATAGGCTGTGCAAATACCAAATAATTGAAGAGTGTGACGAAAATACAACAGGTATTTGCAAGAGAGAATGCTATGCCTCCTTCACCACGGGAAGAGGCTATTATCTGGAGGACCATGCCAGTTGATTCTGAGAGACCACCACATAATATTATCAAATAGTCTGATAATTTATAGTTGTTAGAGGATTTGTCTGAGATTATGTAATATAAGATTATTCCTACGATACCCATCAATCCAACTATTTATATTATAATGAACTGTATAATTTATAAAAAATGAAACTATTAGTGGGTAGAAATAGCCAGCCAATTCTCCATCAACTTTATAGCCATTAAGTGTCCTTACAAACACTATTTCTTAACCAATCAACTCAGCTGCTATTAAACATGCTAAAATGAACAAAAAATTATAGTAAGTCTATGAATGCTATGTTGCTTACTAAATCTCTTCATTGGTTTAGTTGTGAATGTGAAGCTATAAAATATACAATAATTTGTGTATGGATTGTATCTTTTCAATTAATTATACTCTGAAATGTTTACTGTCTCAGGTCTGAAAAAAAGCACTGACTATCACAACAGCCACCAATATAGTAAAAATACCAAAAGCTTAAATGATGTTGATCCCTATTAATTATGAAATGCAAATTCTATGGTTAAATTCACATAATTTACTTTTTATCTGATCCTATCCATGTATATCAGATACTACATTTATAATTTATAATATGAAAACTTTAATTAATTAATTATTTTAATAAATTTAATACTAATACTTATTAAGAAAATCAAAAATGAAAATCTCTCTGATTAGAGCTATTCTTCCTGTCCATCATCCACTTCTTCATCTTCATCGTCATATTTAACTTCTATGTCTGCTCTCTCTGTCACTCTGCGAAGCACCGTCCAGCTGCACCTGTGGTCTTACCAGGTAGGACCACTTTAAAAAAAAAATTAAAGATATGTTTTTTTAACTTACATTTTTAATGAGTTCTCTATCTCCACCTGCGTTTGATCTATAAGAATACTTTTTAATATATTAAGTTTTTGATTAAATTTAAAGTTTACATATTATAAATTATAATTCTTAATATATAGACTGAATTCGGCTATATCAAAGAACTGGATATTCCATCATTAATCAATGACATTTGAGCATAATGGAAGGAACAAACAAGAAAGTTGCATCCTAAAAATTTACAGGCATCTCCTAGAATTAAAAATATAAATATTTTCACACTGAAGCGATAGTGCTTGGTGTCTGGGTGATTATGGTAGTTTATAAGTGGGGGCGGTAGGGAGTTTGAATACACTAAGTTAGATAATGTATTTATTGCTAAAAACAAAATATTCCCACTGATTATTTCAATTATAAGTGGATTTTATAAAATCTAAACATTTCTAAATATTGCTAATGTTTGGGGGTTTCTTAATACCAAGCCATTACAAAAGTAGTGCTTTATCTTTTTGCTTTTAATTTTCTTAATATAACGTAAATGAATGGGATAATTAACTAAAAAGAATTAATAAGTTTTTTATTTAAAGATAATGCAGAAGGTGGCATTTTACATGAAATTGGAAGCTACAATATTTTCACTTTCATATTCTCTAATAATCTATCCACATGAGTAAAAAAGCGATGCTGATATGGCCAGAAGAATATATTTATGATCAACATGAATGTTAATTAGATTTTTTCATCATTGTTCATTAATTTATATAGAATCAAGAAGTTATATAATTAAAATAAATTCATAAATATCTCATTAGTGATTTTAAACTATTGATGATTTTGTATATAATACGGTTTTTATCATTTTGTCCAGTTGTTTGATTATATATCTTTGGTGCAATTAAGTTTCTACTCAAGAGCAATTATAACTCCACCTATAGAAGTGAGTCCTATGCCAATTGACTGACCTGACCCATTCTGATATCTTATTTATAGATGAAATAACTGAATAATGTCACTATATTGTTTTTAGTATGCATTATCGTCACATTAATTCCTGAGTTCCCTATCTGTACAGCTACATTAATTGATATTTTTTTTAAATTTGATTATATCCCTAATAAGATTATAAATATAAGTATTTTTAAATATTGAATCAGAACCCAAATCAAAATTAAGTAGAAATATAGTAAAATTAATTCAAAAATGATATTTGACCACAGACAATGCAAAAGCTAATAAGTAAACAGAAATAAAATCCATCAGTCTAACCTATATTAAAAAAGATAAATAATAATGTAACGATAAGACATCAAAGCCTATTACTCAACCAAAAAGTACATAATAAAATGCTGATTGAAGTATTGTGATACCATACTTTGCCAAGCTTTTAATAAATAAGATGTAAACTTTAATAACATATGAAGCAATAAGTCCAGGAGCGACACCTGCATACTTATGCATATCTAAACTTTCTTCAGCATGTTGGTCTTAAATTGTTGTATTTTTTTCTGGAGAATGATGATGAGCCTTAAAAACACTAAATACACTTACTGATAGTATCATTATAAGATCCTAACTATTGAGGTAAATTTATCCTCTCTCTTTATACATAATTACTGAGCCAATCACATTTAAGATTGTGTTGCATGATACCTTAGCCCAGGAAATGCCTTGATTTATCTTAGCTTCTCCAGAAAAGTAGAAGCTTGCAGATAGAACCAGAGACCCAATAAATTCGATGATGCCCCTTATAAAGAGTAGCAAAAAAATGTTCCAGCTAAACTTTTTCTTGCTTTCATTGTTCTAAATACTACATTAACACGAAGTCAAATTAGCTTCTTGAATATCAGGGATTCCATTAATCATCCAAGGAAATTATTTACCAGAGAGCCCATTCTTTTATGTTAACTATGTTAACAAACAAGATAAATAAAACCAGCTATTAAAAATGCCATTGAAATCATGAAATTTGTAATGTGCATGTTTCCACTTTGCTTTGCTCTTATAATCAATGAAGAGCCCATAAAAAATGCAACACTTAGGGCAAATAGTAAATATAGTTTTGGGTGAGACGATTTCATTAGAAATTGCCAAGTATAAATTTTAGGGCAGTGTAAACTATTCCATTTTGCAAAATATCTGTATTTGCTTATGCAAAATTGCCTAAATAATTCCTTTTAAGATTTTTTTGAGAATTTAAATTATTCTGAATTTGGAAATTTTCAATGTTCAAGCTCCCCAAAAGTTGAGCATTTGAGTCTTTTTTATTAGATAAATTTGTATTCTTTTAGACGCTATTTTTCATTAAAATATGTTTATACAATTATATTTAAATCCCTCATTCACCATTTATTTATTGATTTTCATATTAATCTATTTAGTTTAATATAAAAGTAATTGAATCAATTTATAAAGAATATATTTTTCATTTATGATCAACTGGCTTTTATAGCTCGTATTAATTAGACTAATTATTACTTAATATGAGACTGTGAAAGCTTTCCTTTACTATGATACTTTTCTAACCCCCACTGGGAATGATATTTGCATAATTTTGAGAATTATTAAACTTCTGATTTTTAGAAAAATATCCCATAATTAATTCTCGTAGATTTCTATATAGATGAAGTTCCGCTTCTCAAAAGATCTTTTTTATTTGAATAAGCTTATTGATTAATTTGCTGTGCTTCTAGCAGGTTATTAGAGCTGTGTATTTTAATTTTTTATTACAAAGTCTTTATCTATTCTTTTTTTAGATAAGATTTATTCATAAACTATTATGAAACTGATATAAAAACTATTGAATCATGTAGTTATGACAAATTGAAAGACCCTTTAACTATACATAGAATTACTCTAAGTTTGTAAAAAAGTGGCTTCACTTGGTAATTTGTTAATAAAATTAACTCACTACAAATTTGTTTAATATCAATCATCTACTAATTCTAATTTGGTCCATTTTTCCCCACACTATTTTTAAAACTAGTTTCATCTTCAAATTCCTAATGGTTTTATTTCAATGGAATTATCAGCCATCATCTTATCAATAATTATTCTAGTAATTTATGTTTTCAAGGGTTGTCTAGGTCTTAAAGTAGTCTTGCTGATTTAAATAAATCTGCATGTTTTACTGGCTATTGAAGTGACTTGAAGAGATGTAGGTATGCATCAAACCTTAGGGCTTTTGATTTTCTTATAAATTGCAATTGTATTGACAAATAATAACAAAGAGTAAATATTTCTTAGAATTAAAGACTTACGTTATCTTTCACTGATATATATATGGGGATATTACATATTGAAATTAAAATCATTGTTAGATTGATGAGTAGCTAGGAGTACTTTACTTGAATCAGCGGGTGAAGTCAATAAATGCTATTACAGCTCTATTTCGTCTTTAATTAATTATTACATGAGGGAAGATGTGATATTTAATGATTTACTACGGAAACATTTTTTTCTTGTAATGGTTGATAATTATTTTTATTATTAATGACATTTAATTCAATTGATAATTTTAAGAATTAGGTTTTAAATAAATTAATATTTTATTCTTTTTACAGCTATTTTACTAAAATTAACTTTCTAGAAAATTTTTTTTAGAGAACAGCATGTTTAAATTCTTAAAATACTATATAAAAATGTATATTTATGTATAGTCTAATAATTAACATTGAGTTGTTTATTATTTATAATAATCTTTAAGCATTTCATTTCTAATTTTTTGTGTTCTAAGACATATGCTATGTTTATTTTTATAAATTGATTATCTGATTCTTTTTATTAAATCCACTAGTCTAAATATCATTCTTATTCATTACTCATTTGGATTATGGTTTTTATGCAAGGATGTTTGTTTTTTCTTGATAAATTTGGAGAAATCGAGTTCCACTTAGACCAAGACAGCTCCCATAAAAACGCTTGTTATTCCGATTATTTGGATTATCGTTAATGTATCGCCAAAGATAAACTTGTGCATTAGCGATAGTTGAGAAAATTCAAATTTTATACTATTAAATGGGATATTTACTAGTTGAATAATTTTGGTGTGGTAGATTGTAAGACTAACACCAGATTGACGTGCTACATTAGCTACATCAATCAGACCAATTCCTATACAAAGAGAAATGCCTGAAGCCATTGGAGTTAAGTACTGTAAGCGATTGAGTTGTTTAAATACTTCAAAGTCAAAAATGATTAATAAAAACAAGCTATAGTATATACAGTGTCATTACATGAGAATTATTTAATCAGATAGTAGATGAGAGATTAGAGGCCAAGAATGCCATAGAATAATAAAAAAGTGAGAGCAGAAAAAAAAGCATCTTCACAGCGCTTCATCTGCTCTTTATAGAAAACAATCTGACTTCCAAAAAGAAAAGCTGATCTCAAACAGCCCAATATAATCTTCATCAGGTTATGAGTCTAGTCAATTTATATTCCCTCTACTTATGATTTGTAATTGTTTAATATAAAATATCGATAATAAACAGTTATTCACAAAAAGTGCGCACAAAGATTTGGGGAAAGGTATTTTAAATTTAATTAAAATTTATAAAATTCGTGATCTTGATCCCAGCTAGTTCACTCCTCTTACCTGAATATATTCACAACAGACACAGACCCCAATAACACGAATATTCCAACCTCTTGAGATGGCAATATTTTCTCTCTAAAAAGCAGATATGAGAGTATTAGCACAAAAAAAGTGTTGGTAGTGTGCAAGCTGGAACTTATACCAGTGTTGTAGTGTCCCTCAATTGCACCTAGAAATGAAATAGTAAGAAGGGCATTTATGAAAGACTCACAAAAATTTCAATATAAATAGATGATTGCTGATTAAAATGAATAGGCTTGTGGAAATTTTAAAAGAAACTCAGTAACTTTTCCAAGTATAAGCAGAATCAGATGTTTTTTGCTGAATTTATAGTCTGATAAGGTATCAAAAGGGTCTTTGATACACAAAGGATAAATTACTATTCCTTTCTTTTCTTGAACGCTATCTTTCTTATCAACAAAAACACCAGGTAACTTGTAATATAATAAAGTAAATATCAAACTGAGTAGGAAGGAGCGTATTGGTGAAAAATATTTTTCTTCTGTGGTATCTTCTCAGAACCGTAGATATAGAGAAAAATAAGTTAGATAAGATTGCATTTTACTTTAAAAATTACCATAAATCCCCCTTAAACATATAAATCAAATCTGATAGACGTGGTATTATTAAATTTAAAGATTGCGAATATGCCATATTTATTGGACTGTTTCTGCATATTCATTTATTTAAACCTCTATTACTCTAATTTCCTCTATATTTTATTCTTAATTCTCTGCTATTTAGCGTCCTCTTTGTAGTGGATACTCTAGAAAAAGCACTAATGATGGTCATCCTCGTATAACTTTTCTACTCTCAAGAACATTTATTAAACTTATGTTCCTGTCTATATATATTTTTAAATATTTTACTATATAATTTCAAATTATATAGAGTAAAACAATCACATATAAATTCCTCTAACCCCGAAAGTGCCAATTGCATCTGACCAGCCCATCTCAATTTCATTATTTTTCAAAGGTGTGAGATTACTCGTAGACATTATTATCACTCTCACTTTTTATTCTAGTTCGTTTTATTTGCTTATTCTTGAAATTATTGATGAATTCTAATAGAAAATGGAACCAGAGAGTGTTGTAATGGTTTTTAGGATAATGAATAAGTTATTTTCTAGCTCCCTTTATATAATTATATAAAAATAAAGCTAATAATAAACGATTAATTAATTAAAAGCAAAGATTTCTTTTTACGATTACAAGTTTATCAGAAATTTTTAATTGTTTTTGAATTTCACAATAATCCAAAAATTAACTAATAATAAAACATTTATTCATATCTAAAGGTAGAAGTAAGAGAACATGTTTTTTTGGAGAATTATGTAGTAATCACAATTTTTTTCATAGAATCCTTTCAATCTTAAAAAAAGCCTCGTCAAAAACATTTGAAACACCGTTTTGGATAATTCATATGATGCTCTTTTAAAATTAATTTTAAGAAAACATTGAAAAAGAGCAATTAAAAGAGGAATGAATTATAGTATATTTAAAGAGGAATTCTGGAAGTTTTTTATTAAACTTAGTAATAAAGAAAAAGATTAAATACTCCCTAGGATTTATTTCAGATATATTATCGTATTATATATTTTTTTGCATAGGATGCCATTAAAATATGGGCACTCACTTATTAAAGCATTTTTCGATGTATTTCAGAGCTCAAAATGAAATTTAATAAATCCTTTGGCTTTAAAGTATTTCGCATAGTATTTTTTGAATTCTAGGGTATCATAGTGAGCGATGTGATGTGTTCATCTAAAATTTAGTCTCGAAGCAATTTTCCAATAATTTATTTGCTTTTCTAGGAATAGCTGAGTAAGTTTCTTTTTATGGAAATTTTTACTATTGTAGGAATACATTCGATTTGGGAAAATGAATTAAAATTAAATTAATTAAATATTAAAATCATGGCAGTTATAAAATCCAAAGTGACTCAAAATTCAAATCTGAGTCGATTCTACGGTAGATCCCGCAATTTTAGCTGAATTTTACTATTGGCATTATTCCGAAATTATCCAAGGAAGCGAGATATTTTGATTTATAGCTAAATCCCAAAAAAATTAAAAGGGGTTTTTCTCGCTTGAGAGAAGAGATAAAATCATTATGGCATTAACAACCACCGTCTTAATTTTAATGCGCTATCCAAAGAGTATAATATTGTTAAGGTTCGGAGACATTTTCCAAGAACATAACTGAAGGTAATTAATAATTAATTAATTTTAATCTTAATTAAATTTCCCATATCGAATGTATTCCTACAATATAGTGGGAAAACATTTGATTTGGGAAAATAAATAATAAATATATACTTAATAATTAAAATTCATGGCAGTTAACTTTCTTGAAACCTATAAAATTGCACTTGTTTGATAGAGAATTTAAATTTAGCTGGACTTTATTATTGGCGGTACCCCTCTATCGCATCTTTAGAGCGAGTTAACACTACTAAATTTTGGGTGATTTGTTTAGTTGATTATAAAGCAAAAATTAAAATGAAGTTATCTCGCTCCAGGGATGAAATAAGATAGTACCGCCAATAATAAAGTCCAGCTAAATTTAAATTCTCTATCAAACAAGTGGCATATTGTATAGGTTTCAAGAAAGTTAACTGCCATGAATTTTAATTATTAATTATTTATTTATAATTTATTTTCCCAAATCAAATGTATTCCTACAATAGTAAAAATTTGTTTTATTCATAAATTTGCTTAAAAACTGGTTATTTAAGGGTAGGTGGAAAGAAACCCAATCCATACCACGCATAAAAAGATAAAAACAAGAAGATATTCACAATGAAAAGTAAGTCTCTGACTGATGAATAATCTAGCACTGTAAATTTCGAAGTACAATTAAGAATGAATGTAAGGAGATTATCTATTTAATTTAAATTATTTACAGAAAATTCTATATAAAGAAGAGTTTTACAAAGAAATGAATAAGATATACAACCCAAAAAAATAGAGAAACTTCTTCAGAAAAAGAACAACCTGATAAAGATGCATGAAGCACTGAGCAAGAAAGAAAACGATGAAAAAAAGGCAAAGACTCAGAAGATGATGAAGAATAAAAAGAAAAGTTCTACGTCGATAAAGATATCTAAAACGTGCTTCAGGTAACTAACGACAAGAAGCATTAAGAAAACTAAAATAATCATCAATTTAACAAGAAATACTCACTGATTTTACAAAAAATCACAATATCCAAGGATAGATGAAATCGGTGTAAAATTGGTGGAATTGAGAACACTGATGAGTAGGAGTTGAAGGTAGATGATGTTCCTTAGATAAGAGAGGATGATATCAAGTATAAAACAAATGCTATGCTTAAGAAATAGATGTCAAAGAGTTAATTTCAGTAAAATAATTATAGGAATACAATTGGCAGTCCACTTTCAACACAAATGAACTTCCATCAGACAATTTCAAATTTTCAATACTAGATTTGTTATAAGAGAGGAAATAGGTCTATTTTTTTTAATAAAAAGTTTCTGAGTAGATTAGTTTATAAAAATAGACAGCAACCTCTAAGTTCACTTCCCCTAGAAACCCTAAAATAGGTTCGAGGTCTACATTCAGACTCCACCTCGACGAAGACTACATTCTAAATCCTCCACCTGCCTCCTGTAAGCACATCAGCAGACCAATATATTCTTTCCTGGAGAAACCTGTGAACTCAGTGAAGAAACATGAGGTCTTCTCATGCACTAAGCTATCTCCATTTATGCAGGATTTATACAAATTTGAGGATGTTTACTCCAAATCAATGTCAAGTTTAATAGCACTAATAAGGAGGTGAAAGAAACACAGAGAGGACTATTGGATTTTCAGACTAGTAGTTATTTTTAATATATATATATATATATATATATATATATTATATATATTATATATAATATATAAGTGATTTGTTAATAAGTATATTTATTAATGGGTAATTTCATTGATATTTGCAATAATAGAACAAACTATTCGAAAAGAAGCAGCAGAAATAGCATGTTAAAAAATATAAATTAGATCATTTAATATGTAAGAATTATGAAATAGAGACAAACCAAGTCTCTCAGAAAAAATCAAACCCTTTGTAGTATGAACACTCAAAATCATGATCACCATCTGCAAAGAAAGAGTAATGAACGAGAACTGCTGATTGATGATGATTTGGATTTATAAGACATTTCAGAATTCAAGAAAAGAAAGAGATTCCTCAAAACTATCTAGGAGTAAGCAATTGGTGTAGACAGCCCAATCTTAAGTCTGATTAACTATATTTTAAGCAAATAGAATAATCTTTTAATTACCATATAGTATTTAAGTCCTGGTGGTAAATAAGTGTCGGGGAAAAACATATTAAAAGTAAACCCATAATTGAGACCATATTCAACTTAAAAGTCATTTAAAGAAGCAAATCTCAGATTCATCAAGGCAAATATATGTTTGCGAAGCAAATTGAAGAAAGAATGCTATGCAATAAGGAGGTGCTGGGGAGGTAGTGAAAGTTTACCATAACATGGTGCCGAGTATGAGTGACAAGGAGTACCAGTAAGTTGCCAAAAATATCGATGTGGAATCCCAGGAGTATAAGTAAACCTTTACAAGTAGATTAATATTATATGCTAATTATAGCTTAGTTTCTATTTTTAATGAGAAAAGGTTTATATAGCTGTGAATAGTAAGGGAATTGATGAGACTTAATATCTCTATATATATTGTAAAAGCATTTAAGCTTGACATATTTAAAGCTAGACAATTAATTATATAACTTTTGGGATTTAATTATATTTATCTATATATAATTTATTAAGCGAGGATCTTTGTCTTAATAATACTAGGATTGAATCATAAATTTTAGTTAGTCATATTGTTTGAGGTAATCTATTTATCAATTATGGGTAGCATCTTTAAATGATGACTACATTTGTTAGTCATGCTAGTCATGTGACTATGTGACTACGATGACTAGTGGGTATCTTCAAGAGAGTCTAGTCTGACTAAAGTCTACTTAATTTAGCAGGTCTGAAATCTCAGTTAGAGATAGCCATGACTATGAGTCCTTAGTCATAAAGAACGCTTGAATGTTCTTTTTGATATACAAGTCTTCGTTAGGACTATAGCGAATGATCTCACAAATCACGACTAGCTTATCTTAAGACTAGATATTGACGTAATAATTCAAGTTGATTTAGGAGTGCACTATGAGAGAAGCCACGCTTTAAGCATTGACCATAGGATTCCACATGGCAAACTCTCCACTGATTGGAGTGTAAAGTTTCGAGGAGGTATAGGATTTCAACTTTAGGTTAGTCATAAGACTAGCGTGTTCAAAATTCACAATACTTAAATCCTCAGAGTTCGGGTCCACGACAATGTTCACAAGATTTAATCTCCTGTAGACAATTCCAAGACTATGAATGTCCTGAAGACCCTATAATAACTGTTGTAAGAATGACTAGGTCAACACAGGATCATACTATACACTCTTGTTGTCATCAAAGTTGTACGGATAGAACGGATAGACTAGTCCAATATGACTAGGGCCTTTGACCAGACTTTCATATTTTTCAACTATTTTATAGCTGCAATCAAGGAAATGGAATACTCATTTAGAAAATTATTTACAATTTTCAGAAATAATTTAATGATCAAGAATTTATACACGCTATTTTATTTCTAATCACTTTTAAATATATTAAAATGGCACATATCTTAAAATCGATTATTTTTCTAGATAAGAGCCAAATAAATCGAATTAATAAATTAAGTTTCTATAATCTTTATATAAATGAAATTTACTTTTTAATAGTTTAAAGATTTTTTAATTTATTTATATATTAATTATTATGATTAAAATTTAAATATCACAGAATATATGAAATCAAAACTATTAAAAAGTTAATTTCATTTATATAAAGATTATAGAAACTTAATTTATTAATTCGATTTATTTGGGTCGTATCTAGAAAAATAATCGATTTTAAGATATGTGCCATTTTAATATATTTAAAAGTGATTAGAAATAAAATAGCGTGTATAAATTCTTGATCATTAAATTATTTCTGAAAATTGTAGGTAATTTTACCTATTGCTGAGCTTGATTTGATAGTTCTGCTTGTGAAGGAATTTAATCTCGGTAAAGAGCATTAAGAATCTTCCTTTATAGCAAAGAGTAGCATAGTGATGCATCCCCATATCAGCGACTGGGCTTCGCTCAGCAACAAGTTATCGTATTTAGGCGTAAAGAGGAATCATTAAGTGCCGATTTATCTCAAAAAGGTCTAAGGTAATAGAAATTAAGTTGGCAAACATTCCTATCATCTACACGATTTAAATCTTAGGATAATTAATATTGTATAATATTATTTCTAATAGGATTAAGCTCATCGTCAGGTATGACTATCGTCACAGATGACTAAGCTTGAGGAGGTAGTTCTACTTAGTTATTGTCATTATCGCTCTCAGATGAGAGGCTAGAAATAGAAGTCTTTCTCGATTAAGCAACCTAGCAGTTTTATTTCTGTATTTTTCTCCTCTTAGGCTCATTAGTTAATAATTTAATTGCAATCTTTGGCATGCCTGTTTAAGTTGCTTTTGTTTGCAAACAACCTCTGACATCCATTACAGTGGTGCTTAGTCTCACTATTCTTTTCAATTTTTTTAATCAATTTTATGATTATCCATTATGGTGCTTTGACTTAGTTTTCATTTTAAATTACCTTTTTGTTATATTTAGAAACTAAGATCGACTTCAGAATCTGATTATAAGCTGTTATCTGATCGTTGCGAGTGTAACCTCTTCAGCTACTTTAATTTATATGAAAACATTTTTAATCCACTAGTTTAGTATTTAAGCAAATTATTAATTTAATAATTAATATGGCCTCAAATTAAATTAATATAGCCTAATTTAGTATTTAATTTATCAAATCATAATATATATTAATCATCATAAATCATTAGTCATTCTATATTTTTTAGAAATTATATAAATGTTGAACGAGCCTTCTTGCTCCAAAACAAACCCCTGAACCTAATTTAACTTAAAATAAATAACAAATAATTATTACTTCATATTATTTTTCAAATCTTCTCTTTTTAAATTAAACTTATTATGAATTAAGAGTAATTAGGACTAGTCATTAATTAAAATTATCGAATGGAGGACTATAATCTTGAAAAGAGATTTTTGAAATGTGAAGAACTTCTCTAAAGATTTAGATCAAAGGATGACATATATCGGTACATAAAAAGCATCGTATTATATTTTGCCTGATAATCTATCCATCTTATAGTCAACTTATTTCTCCCAAATTACAAGTCAACAAGAATTGCGTTCCTAAAATCAATAGTAAATGGGCAAAAAAAAAGTACTGAAGCAAGAATAGATTCACAGCATGCATGTTACGTTTTACCAAGAGCTCTCAATTAAGAATCAGTACCAAGATGCGATGTCAGATGACCGAGTCACCTAGTATCTTCCTTCCTTAGATCAAAATTCAGGCAAACTACCTGAGGTAGGCTTTTTCTTTTCAATCCTTGTCACAGTAAAACTGGACTACCTTTAAGGAGTCGTGGAACATGCACATAAGGCGCGCTATTACGTGGGAGCACAATAGACGGAACAAAATGGAATAGAAGTTACTCCTGAGTGGTTCTAGGATATCCTTAAGCACATGCACATTTTTAAGAGATCGTGGTGGACAACCTATCATAAAATTAGCATAACAATTATTCTGACTTTTAAAAAAGTATGCACTTTGAATTGAATATTAGACTTCGAAGAAACTCTCAATACGCTATAAACAAATATATATTTATGATTGTTCGATTTAAAAGTGTCTGTAAGGGATTAGAATGCCATTTTCAATTCTAAATTGTAACGAGCCATAATTTCCTTCTAAGCTTCAAATTTAGATGATTTCTAGATATTTTTAAAGCACGATAATTTCAAGTTAACACATTCTTAAAGCTTATCAGCAATATAAGACAAATAATATAAAATCCTTATTAAATGTAAGCATAAAATTTAACAGTATTGAGCTCATCTATCCTTAGACTGAATTCCGGGTGACACCAATTCACGGCTTTTGTGTCTAAGCATTAAAAACATAAATCTGTGTAATTTCACTCTTATCGAGTGACCACAAGATATTAAAATCGTTCTAAAGCTAAATCGAGTTTTAATAATGCGTGACTGGCATTCGGAATTGACATTTTAAAAAAAAATAAATAAAAAAAACCTCAATGTACAAGATTCTATTCACTATGACTATATTCTGCACTTTTTTTCAAATAAGATTTGTTAAGACTACTCAATTAGGGAAACCTGGAAAAGCAATATTTTTGATGAAGCAGAGGTCAAGACTTGGCAGATTGAAATCCCAAAATAAGTCATTAGAATTTGCGTCAAGACTAATAGTAGTTAGGAGACCACTTTTGCATAGTCAGTTTGAGAACAAGATTATAACAAAGATGAAAAGATTAGCGGATTGTACAATTCAGAAATCAGTATTTAACAGAGGACTCCAAGCAAGTAGAATCAAGAGATGATGATTTAATGATTAGGTTTAGTATAGTCATTATGCACTAAGGATTTATTGTATCCCTTAATTCACTTAATTGATAATAATAATTTTATCATCTTGCTCGATTGAGTTTCTTATACATTACTCTACCCTTGGTCTTTGATTCTCATTCAGTTTTCTTAGCATTTCTTTCTTATAAATCTGCTTAACTGTGTAAAAGTAGCTTTCAATCCCGTTATATTGAGGAGAATATAACACACTGAAGACTGGAGTAATCGTTAAATCATTCATGCAATCACGGGTGATCTTACTCCAGTGCACTGAGAGATTATCCATAAATACAGCTTGTCTTTAATGAGGGAATTTTTATCTGAGCTCTGTTAGTTACTAGACAAACTCAGGATTACTCACAGACCGTTTAAAATCTATAATGCATCAATCCTTGCTCGCTCGACACTTTAGATAATAATGCAAAGGTAGTGATTTCAGACCTTCGATCATTGAGAAAAGGGCGAGATTAAGGCATGGCCCATGATCGACTAAGCTGAGTAGCTGGTGAAAAATGGCCCTCATCAACGAAGACAACATTTGCAATGCTTGAGCACTTTGAGGAACGATGTTCTCATTATAATCTTGTAGGCGGTAAGTTTTTAAATTGGGATCGAATCACTTATCTTAACTAGCTTGATAGTCTTAAATTTTATCCCCTGGCTTTTATATAGTATTTGCAAATTTGAAGGATTAATTCTAGATTTTAGGTACTATCTGCGAAACATTACTACTCGCTCTCTCAAAGAGTGCCCAATCCAATGCTGAAGTGTGTCTGTTCTGATTAAACTCGAACTGATCAAGACTAAGAGTGCGAAATCTGGATTGGGCTAGTCATATTTAGTTAATCATGATTGATCTGCTGGATGACTATAGTCTTCGGATAGTCCTCGGAGTTAGTCCATAAAACTTGAATGCCAAATTTTTGATCTCAGAGTCTTTGAATGCCACCCTCGAGCTCTTTAATTCAATAATTAGCTTTTCAATGTAGTCTTACGCTGATTAAAGATCAATCTTCATGAATTAGGTTTAATACCTTTAAATTGATTAAAAAATATTTGATAACTAACCTGTCGTTGTTGTAGTCTTGAATATAGGCCTTAACCTTATTTATAAATAAAAATAATTGAAACTATTTATTAATTTAATCTTGAGAATGCTGTTAATTTATTAATGATTAAAATTTCACCTGAAATCTTACAATTTTTGAATCTTGGGGAATCACAGAAATTTAATATTTTTTTAAACTCGGGTTTAATAATCTGATAGTCTAATTTATTATTTCATTAAAATAATCGCTTAAACTATAATATAGAGTATAATCATATAATCGTCTAAAATTAATATAATTATATTAATCAATAAACTTGTAATAATAAAATATTTATAATAGATTAATTACCTTGCAATGTAATCAGAGAAAAAAAGTTTAAATTTTTTCACAATAAATATTAAACTTAACCACTCATCAAATATGTGGAAATTTAATATAAATAACAATCACTTCTATATTTGTATTTTTCAAGTTTCTAAACTCAAATTTATTTTAATTTATATTAATATCAAGAAGTTCACAATTTTTTTATGAAATCTATCTTCTTTGCATTTATAAATTATGGATAATTCCTAGTAATTTAACATTGAATTTTTAGGTATTTCAAAATTTCAAATAATTACTAATATTTATTAAATATTTTTAATTAATTAAAAAATTAGCTACAACAAGTATATTTAAAAGATCAAATGGTTTTGACATAAGGTAAAAAACGAAGATATAAAGTACTGCTTGGTGCAGATGGAAAGTTTAAAAGTCCGAGTAACAAAAGCTTGCAAGCTATAATTCGAGAATGCCAAACATAATTATTAAGTTCAACATTTTTAGAGATGTCATGAAAGTAAATTATAGTCTCGATCAGTATCTTAGCACACTTCTGAATGTGGAAAAAAGTTACCTTAAAAATATAATTAATTTTTTAATAGAAAGACAAGAAGCATTTAGATTTTTTAAAAAATCACTCATTTTAAACAAACCTCTTATTTGAATGAGTATATAAATTGAGAAAATTAGTGATTGAGGAAGATAGCGGGAGACCTTTTTTATTAAGATAATGAAAGACCCTCCTCATCCTAACACTGGATTCAAATTTCTTTTCAGCTGCATGTCAGTGACAGGATTTTTATCAAATTTTATAGAACTATTTTTTTATAAAGGATTGTGTTTTTTTTGACGATAATTGAGATGTGAAAAGCATTTGACAATTTCTGTTTGTTGGGAAAGTAAGTCTTATATTTATTTATTTATGTTGAATGGTATATAAAGATAATGCCAAGAACTTAATTCACCAACTAGGAATATGATTTTACACTGTGTCGTAGATGTCTTTTTGGTGTTAAAGTGGATATCAAATACTTGGAAAATCGATTTAGTTTCTAAAACATTAAAATATATTTATGATTTATAGTAGGATATCAATTAATAAAATCAAAAACTTAATATATTAAAAAGTATTCGTATAGATCAGACGCAGGTGGAGGTACAGCACTCACTTAAAATGTAAATTACAAAAAGTATAAATTTATTTTTATTTTAGTGGTCCTACCTGGTAAGTCAACTGGTGCCACAATACAGGAAGGACATACAATGAGGGGAACAAGAAAAGTAAAATGCTTGAAGATGAAGATGATGACGATGAAGATAAGATGTATTTTTAGAAATTTCCATTTTTTAATTTTATACTATGTATTCTGATTAACTTTAATTAAATCATTAATTCACTAAATTTTCCTAATTATAAATTATGATTAATTCAATTGAGAAGGACAATATCTTAAAAGCCAAAACATATCTATGAGATGATTGAGAAATTGCGCCCTAGTGGTGCATTTATAGATGTAGACGGAGATTGATAAGTAGGAAAAACGGTTAGACACTATTTTGATAGAAGGCTTAAAGAAAGAGAGACGAGATTCAACCATCTGAATCCTGAAAACTAGCTCTTCTCATTATATAATGCAAGATTTATTATTATAGTTTTTATTTTACAGAGTTTTATTAATAAGGATATATTTTGAATTGTAATTTCACTTAAACTCTAAAAAATCTAATTTATAAAAACTCAGAATATAATATTAGAAATCTTAACTCAATTCTTTATATAAGTTTGATCTTTAATTTCTAAATTAATAGAGCAGTTATCTTATGTTTATATGAAGAATATTTTAAACTTAATTCTTTAATTTGTAGTTTTCACAATTTAAACACTTTAGGATAGATATATAATAACTTAAGGTAAAATTAAATGCGTAACTAACAACTTTGTTGTATAAAAACAAAATATAATTCTTTACTATTGCAGTTCTCAATTTCTCTATCCTTGCGTAAATGCTTTTTCCTCCTCAATAATGTTTCGTTGGGCATCTTACTCAAGGTCACTAACTTAGTTATGATCTTTCTTCTCGAGTTCCTCTTCATTTAGTCTTGGTTAAATCCCTGAAATCTTCTGGTTATTCCTCGCTTGGTTTTAGATTAGTTTGGGTTTATTTGCTTTCACTATTGCTTCTTTTGCTCTTCTCTATCCTAACCTTTTCTATCATAATAAGAAATCTTCAGTTTCCGCATCTTCCTCGATTGTAGCTTTGAAACTTGCTTCTCGTTCATCTTAGATCAATTACTTTTGCATTTAGGCTTCGTTCTCAAAAAGTATCTCATCCCACACGCCGACTAGTAAGCTTCTGTTCCATTTCTGGACTGATATTAATCCATCGAATGACTTCATAATAGAGCAGTCATTTTATATAATATAAGCATTAAATCAAAGGTGTAATAGCTATCTCGTTTTCATAATGATAGTTGAATCTACTGTTTAGAGTGACATTATTATTGTTATTATTTAAAACAACTAAAATAGGAGTATCGCAGATACTGAGGGCATTAAAAACAACAATAATTCATTCTTACAAGAAAGGAAAGGAATTTAATATAATAATATTAAACAATCTAAATTTTAATGCCTATTTTTGCTAATTAAAAGAATGATGATGAAAATGGAAATGATATAAGCAATAAAGATGAGATAAAGAATAATGGCTTTTCTCATAATGCAATCATTAATTAAATGACTTTTCATATTAAATGCTCATTAGCAATTTAATTTCTCAATAATGCTTAATAGTACTTAAAATTTTATTGATCAATCTATAAAGTACTTTGATTATCAGAATATTTCTTAACGACCTAAATATAATTATAATCCCAAATTTTTAGAATCCAAATATTTTTAATTAATTTTTTTCCAACTGTTCTTATAATTAAATGGTAAAGTAAATATTAAGGTTTTTAAAATAATAGTTTTTTTAAACTTTCTATGGGAAGTATGAAGCTGTAAAAAATTAAACTTTGATTTATTTCTACCTACAGCTCTTTCCTTGATTTACTTATTATATTTTCTTTAAAATTGTATTAAACTATTTTTGCTTTTGTAGTTATCATGGAAATAATTAAATTTAAATTAATTCTGAAATATGTATTTTAAAGAGTTTAAGGATTTCTGTAAAAAAGGAATTCTTTATTAATTATTGCATACCCTTTTATTAAAAAATACTATATATGACTAAATTCATGAACAGAATACTTAAATTAATTGTTTAACAAAGCTGATTTATGTATTTCATTTTATGCAATATTATTCATTGATAAAGAGACATTAAAATATTTTATCTGTATAATTCTAATGAATTTATTCTTTCTAGAAGAAAATTAAAATTTCACTTTGATAAAATAATCAGCGACCCTAGAAACATAAATGAGAAGTACAATATTTTATAATAAAAGTATCATTATACAAAGGTGAAGATCTTAAAATCTAAAATAGTTGAATTCAAGCTTTTAATTTGATGATATTTTTAAAAGCTTCGTGGTAAAGCCATTCAAGAAATGAAAAAAATTTGTTCTTACGGTAAATAATTCAAAAAACTTGGATTGTATATAATTTAGAATTAAAGGGTGAAGGATATTACTAAGAATTAAGATAGTTTTTATTTTGAGATATACAGAGATATAAGTTTGACAAGTGTAAAATTTATAATTATTACATATTTCTCATTTGTTAACTAATTTTTCTTTGTATAATACTACATATGGTATCTTTTCCCCAATTAAAGCAATTTCCTTTCAAATATATTTCTTTAAAACTAATTGTATTAAAAATTCAACCAATTATTTAAATAGGATACCTTTATGATCTTTGATTATCACTTACGCTAAATCTCTATCATTTTTTAAAATAATAGCATACAAATCTTTCATTCATTTTTTCAGATTTATTAAATGATATTGTATTGAATTTAAAGAAGAATCACTATGCTTAGCTATTCATTGTTTAAATTTATTAATAAGTTGTTTTTGTTTTATCTGCTTTATCTTGTTATATATTTCTATGCATTATTTAAATTTGACTATTTGTACTAATCCCAACAGTTCCTTTTTAGAATTATTCTTGTTTGATTTTTTTATATCTCAATAAATCTTCATAATACATTAAGAATAGCAGAATATAGATTTATTTGTTTAAAAAATGTTTTCTACACTAAACCTTAATTGTCATAGTTATTTTATGATGAGCTTTAATAGACTTAATTATGAATAACATCTTAGATCGATTACTAACTTTGAGTTAAATCTCAAATACTTATTTCAAACTTAATATTTGATCTATTTATATCTTTCAAATTTTTGATTTTTGTTTGTTAAATTTCTTTTATATTAAAAATAAAGAAGTAATCAAATAAGTCAATTTCAATTATATCAATATTTGTTTGTTAAAAAGTATTGAATTAATGGTTACTGGCTTTAACCAACTATTATTTCACATTAAGCATTTTAATCTTTCGCTAATTAAAAGACTTCTTGTAAGATTTATAAAAGAGTTATAATTAGAATGATCAAAAAAGTAATTTAATGTGCTTAGTTTAGTATTTTATTGCTACCAAAAGTTTTTTTTCTTCAAATTATTTGTAAATTATAGGAAAATAATAGTAAAGCTTTTTACACTTAGTATTCATTCTACTACTAACTATTATTGTGAGATAAAAAATTCTATAAAAGTATACATTAAAATAATAATAAAAAACTAGAATAAACTTGAAACAACTATAAAAATACAGAATCAATTAAAATTTGTTTCAAAGACGATAACTTCAGTAATATTACAAATTTCATCTAGAAAAGTATTATATTCTATTATTACACTAGAAAAGGAACTTTAGTCTAAATATAAATTAAGCTATTACAACATTGTTATTTCAATACTTTATTTGACTATTTATTAATTAACATAATATGATTTATTACTGTTAAAAATTAAATTTAGTATGTTAACCTTTAATTGTGAATAAATTTCAGTTCTTTTTTTCTTAATTGGAGTCCTATGAAATTATTGATACATCAGCGACATTATAAACCTCATTTATCTAAAATTTTATCTATAAACTCATCAAGAATTTAAACTTCAAATCTAAACCAGTTGGTTTTCGAAGTATCATATATGAAAACTTAACTGCTATTATTTATAAAATTTAACGATTTAAAGTAGAAAATAAAATTAACTTGTAAAATCTGCGGAAGTAATAATATTTAATTAATCGATATTAAGTAAGTATATTCGAAATGTGGAAGTTGTTACAAGTAAATTCAAAAAACTATAGAATTATAATTGTATTAAATCAAATTTTATCACAATTAAAAAGGAAAATTGGGCTTCAATGTTCTCCAAAATTTGATATAGACTAATGGGCAAGAAAGAAAAGAGTATTCTTTTGATCGGTCTCGGTGATGCAGGTAAGACCACCATCCTCTAAATAGTCAAGTTCAGTGATTTCGTCACAACCATTCCAACCATCGGCTTTAATGTGAAGAATGTTGACTACAAGAAAATAGTTTCACAGAATGGGATGTAGGCGATCAAGACAAGATCAGACTCCTCTAGAGACACTACTACCATTACACTTTAGATCTTATCTTAGTCGATGACTCCAACGATAGAAACAGAGTTGATGATGTCAGAGAAGACTTCCACAAGATGGTTACTGAGAAGGAACTCAAGGATGCAATCCCCTTGGTATTCGCCAACAAGCAAGATTTTCCAGGTACTATTACAAGCCCAGGGATCACTCACTGATAAGCTCCGACTCCACACCATCATAGGTAGAACTTGGTACACCCAAAGGACTTGCAACTTTACTGATAATGGTCACTGTATCTCAAAGAATTTTGTCGCAAAATGAAATCATTAAAAAGGTTCCAGTTTGTTAATGCTTTTTTGAACTGTAAAAATCGATAAAGCAATCTATTGCTTTTGAATATAGCGAGCTATTGCATTTCCTTATAAATATATGTTTAATTCAGATAGTAATATGTTCTAAATAACTCACTTTTTTAAGTAAAAATGTCATAAATTTCTAATTCTAAAGTTTTATGAATTTACTCGTTACAACTTCCACATTTATAATATACTTGCTTAATAGTGTTTTAAATTATATTAAATTAAATTTAATTTAATTTAATTTTATTAATAAAAATAATATTCAAAAAGTTGGAATGACTTTAAAATTTGAACCTAAGCTTATTCAATATTAATAATCATTTTGAGTTCTATTATTTACCAAAATATTATTATCTAAAAGAAGGGCAAATATAAAATAATTTCAAATATTCAATAATCTTGATTATAAACTTGGTTACATTAAAATTCAATTGTCTAAACTTGACAATATAATATATATCGAAGCAATTAGAAAGTTAAAAGCATTTTAAATTTCTTAATACAATTACTTGGTTGTCAAAAATTAAGTCTTATTTAATCTTAAATTTAAATTCTTTTTATTTTGATTTATTAAAAATACTTGGCAAAAAATTAAATAAAAAGAATTGAGGAATCCCAGAAAATTTACTTTATCCTAATTAAAATCAATTAATAAAAGAATTAACATATTATTTTTTATTAATAAAAAAAAGATTAAAAGAGGAATTTATCGTGTACCTTTAGATTATATAAGTGGGAGCATAATCTATTGATATCAAAATATTAATTAAACTTTACAAATCTTAAAAAGGTATATTAAATTATAATTAATCAATCAAGAACAGCCTTCATCATACAGAATTCAGAATAAACTTTATAATTAATAATAGGGAATTGATTAAATCAAATATTACAAATTTAAAAGTATTATGATTAATCAGACGCATGTCAAAGCGGAAAACTCGAATAAACTATAAGTTATCAAATGAATAATTCTTTAGTTTTTATTTTTAGTGGTCTATTTGGTAACACCACAAGTGACATAAGACTGTACTCGCAAAGAAACTTAATGACAATACTGAGGGGTCAATCAAGAATTTAGAAAATGATGACTATTAAGAGGAGGATTACTCAATTATAGAGAGATTTTTCCAATTTTATTAGTATAAAAAGTAATAGTTCTAATGTAAATTAAATTATTAATTATTTATATTTTTCATTTCATAAATTATGGATGTTGTTACTATGCAATTATGCCAATTATTGTTGCATTTATAGATTAAAAATTACTGAAATAGAGAAAAAAGTAGCATTTTTTAAATTTGATTTTAGTAAAGAATTCAACTCTATCAAATTATATAAAACTATAGACAAGTCTAAGCGAAGCTTAGTAAATATTTATTTTATTTATTTGTGAAAAAAAGTAATTATATTCCAATAAATTAATTAGTTAAAAATTATTTGTATTTTTTAGAATAATTATAAAAAAATATTGACTCTAGTCAACATCTTAATACAGGAGGAGACTAGGTGATAGCGAGAAGTGGTTTTTTGGGAATTTTCTACTTCATGACTGCCATGTCAACTTACTTCAGATACGTCTATGTCACAACTAAGATTGATGGTTTGATTTTAGTATTAAACAGTGAATGATAAATTTATTTGATTTTAATAATCATTAAACACACACAAAAACATATTCAAGATAGAATTGGATATCTTAAGTCTAATGACATTCTCAACTCTAGGTATTGTAATGTTATCTATTTTGTGCAATTTATATAGGGTATATATTTTAAATATTGAATAAGAAATTTTAATTATTAAAGACATAAGAACCCTTTTTTGCTCAAGCATCAGGATACCTAAGATGTGAGCCATCATCATTAACGTTTTTTGTGTAACCAGTGAAGCGCTTTTATCGTTCAGTTAGACCAAACATGTTTTGTTGACAGTGCCAAAATGAGCCTCAGATTTTCAAATTTTTCTTCAATTTCATCATCGTAGTCATCATCTTCGTCATCGTCACTTTTGTAATTAATAGACAGAATTTAATTGACTCAGTATAATAGCGTATTATTGATAAATACAAAAGATCATGAAAATAATTCAATAGAAAGTAAATAAAAATCATCAAATTTTATAATAATTTAATCTAAGATTACAAATGAAAATTTAAACAGCATTCTTTTAATGTTTGAGGATTGTATAGTTTATTTGATTCATTTGTTTATTTTTGCATTATCAAAATTAATTTCACATCAACGGAGATACTCTGAAGTTAAAGGTTTTATTAGATAAAATAAATTAATTTAGATTTTTCAATATTAGTTGTGCCATATTTAATAACTGAATTTTGTAAAAATTTTCAAATATCATAGATTTTATTGACAAAAATTTAATTAAATTGTTAAATTTTAGAATATAATTGTGAAAACCGCTGATTATATAATTAATATAAAAGAAACGACTTTAAAACTGGCTTTTTAAACAAAAATCAATAGACCAAGTTTTTAAACCCCTTTTTATTAATAGTATTATATAAATAATATAGCAATTTATCATTTTATTCTGTTTTCATCAATTAATTTAAACATTTATTTTATTAAAATAAAATAAAGATATGGAGATTATCTATTAGGCTTACTGACACACATTTTAACTATAGAACTAAAATATATTCTAATTACTCAATTAAATTTAACTGTTTTATATAAATCTATTTCTTTTCGATTTATTATCTCATCTATATTTATTTTTTCTAATCTCTTTATTCACTCAAGAAGTATACTTATATTAAATTCATGACTTTACTATATAAAGAATTAAATAATCAAATTTATATAGAGTCACTAGTCTATTTTATATTGTTTTTTTGGAGTGTATACAAAAGAATATAAAAAATATGATGAATAAAAACTAAATAAATGCATTTAAATATAATCATATAATTGTGACATCAAGAAAATTTAATAGTAATTAGATATTTTACTTATAATAACATACATTTATTATATTTTAAAAAATTCTCTCATCACTAATGTGCTGTTTATTTATTTAATCGTTCTGTTTTCTTATTAAATTTCATAATTAGCACCCTATTCTTGTTTCTCCAAAATGTATTGTTGTGCTGCTTTCTTATACTACTATTCATTTGCTTAGTATCTAAATGAATGAGAATTTTTGGATCTTATGAAGTTTATAAAATAATTTTAAATGCTGGCAAATAGGGAGTCCAACGACTATTAACTCTGTTGATATGAAAATAGATATAAGATATATTTTCTCTGATTAATTATCACATCAATACCTTGGTCAGTTGGGTGAACTAGTGTTTAGTTTCTTATAAAAGAGCTGCATCTTCGTAAATGACTAATCCTCGTAGACATTTTCTCTGGCTTGTATTACTGTCGTTTAATTAACAATTTGATACTCTAGTGTCAGACTATCTTAATTGCGCTAATCTTATAATCTAGTTTTTCAAGTATATGAGTTCTGAGTTGTGCATAATAGGCTAAACACGACCTTCACTTCAATCAGCTTGAGTAATATCAGAAGGGGGTCTTGAAACAGAAGAGCAAAGATTATACATTTAAAACTCATAATTATCAAAATAACTCTATAGCAATAAAACAAAGCAATATTGCCCATTTCTTAATTTGTTGGATGAGTTTCTCAAAAATAGCCTAAGTGTATGAATGATTTATAATGTTTTTTGTAATTGGTGTTAAATTCCTCAACGCTGTAAGAAAATTACCTTAGCATTTTCTTTATTGCTAAATCAGACTTACATTATTTATAGTCTTCATTGATCTTAGTATATATGCTGTACTATTGAGGCACTCAAAACCCCAAAACCCCTTAGTGAGGTTTATAAGTGCTTTGATTTGTAGGGTATAGTTGGGGTCTTATTGGGGTTAGTAGAGAAAACGCATGTTTTTTATGAATTTAATGAATATTTAATGAGTATTACTGTACTTAATTCAAACAAATTTTATCTGCTTATCTTTGTGATACCTCTTGAATTTAGCAGTCTGTAGTTGTTCTAGTATATCATCCAATGATTATCGTGGATATGCTGGAGCTTTTACGATGACCATCTCAACTATCTTCTTAATTTCATTGCATATTTCATCTTGCTTAATATGTTTAGCAGCCAAACTTATTGATTATTTCTCATGTTTTGTTCCAAAGTATGACATACTTTCCATATCGCACTCTAAGATAATTGCAGCTACCGCCCAAACATCGCATTATACAGAGCCATTTGTCCATTTCTCTCTTATAGGGAAGTATCCTGGAGTGCCTAAAACCTTAGCTAAAGTCACTATCTCTTGTCTTATTGCTCTGTTGAAATCTATGACTACTACTTCTAAAGGGCAGAGATTTAGCATTACATTTTCTGGCTTCAAATCTCTATGAACATACCCTAGATCATGGAGCTCTTTCACACCCTTAGTCATATCTGTGAGTATCTCATTCAAATCATCAGGATATCTATTATGGTAGAGATACTCTCTTAGAGTCATTTCAAACTTCTTGAGTCTCAATGCAATAAAACCATGACCAAGTATAACTCCGTCGAGCTTAGCTAAGTTC
The DNA here is from genome assembly GCA_000711775.1 of Oxytricha trifallax. Lineage (NCBI taxonomy): Eukaryota > Ciliophora > Spirotrichea > Sporadotrichida > Oxytrichidae > Oxytricha > Oxytricha trifallax. Next base: position 38,723 of record ARYC01019316.1, on the reverse strand, counting down.
TTGCATTATCTTTTCTAAGCCTCTCTCAGTACTATGTATTCATTTGCAAACTCATTTTAATATTGCTCGTTCTTAATGAGATACTTGAATGGATATACCTTGTAAGCGAATTCATCAACAACTAATAAGTTTTACCTTGTTAGGTACGTCAATATTCAAATAGTTTTCAATACAGCTGCTTATGTCGACTGCATTTAATGCAGGTATATACATTGCTCTCTCTTATAAGCATGCAATATACATACCATTTGCTGGTTGGTTCATTGACTCAAACCGCTTCTATCTCTTAAGTCTCTCCTACTGCTCTATTTGTGAATCAAGAGAGTTATTTTTTCTTTTAGCAGGTACAAGCTTTTAAGTTTCCTCATCTTTAATCAGGAATTCGCTTAGATGATGCTTTTGCATATGTCTCTTTACTTTAGCTGAGTGCGTATAAGACTTCATGCAGGTAGTGCATTAGTATCTACCATCTACTTTATCATGCTTGAAGTAGATCTTAGCTCTACCAGAGTGTACCTCTTTGATGTGTCTCTTCAAGCTTGACTCAGTTGAGAAGAAATTTTAGCAGTCTTCACATTAAAACGTTTTAATTTTTTCTATTGGTTGCTGTTCCTTATCTTCCTCAACCAATTCAACTTATGTTTAAACTCCCATCTCAGCACTCTACTTCTTGTTTTAAACTTAAATTTTAAAGACCTCAGCTTCAAACTCTAGAGCTCTTAGCTCTACCTCCTTTTCAATATAAATTACTTCTGGTTTCTTGGAGGAGCCAAAGTTGAGCAATGATTAACCTGTTCCAAGAGAAACTGCCTTACGATTTAAGTTAGCCGCCATGTTTAAATTCAAATTTAAATTTCTATTATTAATAAGTAAAAACCTCACTGGTTATACTAACTTTGTATAGGAGCTGGCACTGCAACAACAATGGTTGATTCTTAGGTGTTAGACTTTATATTTATACTTAGTTTATAGCTATAAATTTTCTAATTTTATGCTTAATATTTTTAATTTTGGTACCAACTGAGAATAAATTCAGGTTGGTACTGGTACCAATTAGGTTTTGAACTATTTGGAACTTTTCCATTAAAACCTCATTAGTTTAAAACTAGGTACTAATTATTTTGGTACTATTAAATTGTACCAATTAAATTTAAACGAATTTAGTACCGGTCCTAATCAAATTTAAACAAATTTAGTACTAATTTAATGGAACTAAATTGATAAGATGGAGCTCCATCTCTGAAGTTTGTTACAGCTTCTGCCAGCTTTCTCCACGTATCCTTACCAGGTTGACTTCGTATAAGATGCTCATATTTAATACTAAGATTTTTAACAGTAGGATCCAGAACTCTATATATTAAAATTTGAAATTCAATAACAAGAGAAGGAACAAGGATGGAATCTATAGGTACTGCAATGAAGAGGGTTGAAGCTTAAGAAATGATCTCTAGGTTTAGAAGCAAGGAGGATCTCTATCGATACTTCACTTAGCATGGTAAGCATGTGACATATACTTAATTATATGCTATAGTGGGTTTATTCCTTCCAACGATGGAAGGTACCAAAATTTCCTTCTTAAAAGCTATACTCTGCGATGAGAAGAAAGCCTTCAAAAACAGTGAAATAAAGTTGATAGATATTCCAAACTATCCAGAGATTTCAGTTACTAATCTCTACGAGGATGCGATGAAAGATGAAGAGTTGGTAGTTTATCTTCCTACAAAAAAAACAACTCTCTAACAAGCTTCCAGAAAGGAGCTTCTTCTTTGGAGTTCTTGGCACTTTAAGAGAGAGTTATCTCAGAGAGATCATTGAAGAAGCTCACAAAAACGCTACTCTATTTCTCCTGAAGATTAAAAGAAGCAAGGCATACTAATAAGCGAGACCTGGCTCGCTGAGCTTAAGAGGCACCCATTCCTCTCTAGTAAGCTTTGATTCTTAACTTTGTAGGGAAACCTGGAACTGGTATATTCCTAATGAAAGAGCATGCGAAGGTTCACAGAGAGAGAAAGTCATAGACTATTTATGAAGTGAGCAAAAGACTTTATAAAGATGTCTAAAAGCTAGAAGAAATGAACATAGATGCAGGAGCTGGCACAAAGAGAAGAAATATGGGTCCAAGCAAGCCTTAAGAAGAGGAGAAGAAAGAGAAGCCAAACCCCTTTATGGGCCAATTTAATATGTGAATATATTCATTCGTTTAAATCTAAAACTTATTTATAAACATTCATTCTTCCTTCTCTCGCACAAGCTGTTGTCTTATCTACGCTTACTCTCTACAGTTGCTTTGAATCAAGTCTACTGTATCGATAGGCAAGTCATGCATAAGATGATACATCAGCAGCTTCTTGTAGTGAGTCTTGATTTAACTCCAGTAGAATTCTATTCCATTAAATTAAGGACTATAAGGAACGTTATAAATAGGAGTTATGTTTAGGTCTTCATAAGCTTTCTTAGACTCCTTAGTCTTATGAACTGAGAGGTTATCAGCAAACAGGATGATCTCTTGGTTGCTATACTTCTCTCTGAGCTTATGTAGGAACTCTATATACTACTCTCGCTTAATAGAGCGAGGGTGAATCACATAACTCTCTAAGCCTGAATCTTCACTTATACTAGCTAAAATTGCATGGGTGACTACCTTCACTTTTTAGTCATAAACTTCTATATTATCATACTTCTTATACCTTGACTTATTAATAAAAGTGTTGAACGTAAACACAGCTTCATCTGCATGTATGAACTTGATGTTATTATCAATAGCTCTCTGCATTTAATCATATATATATTTTAATTATTACTATAAAATGGCACTGTAAAATCAATCACTCTCTTTACTCTGTTGACAGTCTTGAAAGTAATACCATTTCTTCTATAAATGTTGGGTATAGTCTAAGGAGAGATGCGCATATCAGGAAACTTGCGATGAGACATTACAGGTCGCTAGTCTAGAGGAAAGTGTGCCCAATACTTTAAAGTCTTAGAGTCACAGAGGTATTCAATATGATGCTGTGAGAACTTTTATTTTCTAGCAGGATGCTTTCAAGTACCAGAATTAAAATGCTAAACAGCTATGCAGTGATACCTAACAGTAGAGGCACTCTTGTGTAAGAGCTTTGCAATAGCTGCATAATTCAATACTGGTTTGACTTAATCTATATTAATACTCGTACCATACCTAAGCTGAAGCAGTAAATCTAAATATTTCTCATCATAAATCGAGCCTAAATTTCGCTAATTTCTATTTCTCATTTTGTAAATAGACCTAATTTCTCTACTAACCCCAATAAGACCCCAACTATACCCTACAAATCAAAGCACTTATAAACCTCACTAAGGGGTTTTGGGGTTTTGACTCACCATTCTAGATAAGGATTTTATACAATCGGATTATCATTAACTCTGAATTTGTTAAAATCTCAAATTATTATTTACGCTAATATCTTAGGTTGTTTGTTTGTAATAATATATGCTAATTCATTTTGTTCAAGCAAGGATTCACAGAAACTCCAACACTACAGCCTATTTAATATTTGTGATTTGTATAATAACTTTTACTAAATTAAGCTTTGTATCAATTCAAGATTTTATTACCGATGCATCATGGTCTTATTCCGAACAATAGCATCAAGAAGTATTTAGAGTATATGTGACAGAATAAGCGGTGTGAGTATTGAAAAAGATAATAACATCACAACCGAACACTTCTAACCCCCAAAGATAATAATAAATAAATAAATAAATAAATAAATAAATAAATAAATAATTCGCATCGAGGGCTTAAAGCCCCCCGAGCATATCATTAAAAAGGAACTCAGTTCCTTTGGTTGTTTCTTCTCTTTTTGTTGTTTCTTCTGGTTTTCTTTGGTTGTCTTTGCTTGTTGTTTGATTTTCTGCCAGTGAATTGATTTTGTCTTCTTCGGTCTTGTCTTAAGATGGTGACGGAGTCGTCACCTTGGTGTTTGTATTTAATTGATGATTAAACTTATAAGACTTTGACTGAGAATTTAATAAGACCAAGGGAAATAAACGATTTAAAGTTTTCTTTCATGAAGAAGATGAGATCGGATGAGAGGTTTTTGGAATAATTCCAAGGTGTTTTAAATCTGATTATGTTTGTGTTTAGCATGAGGTCTTGGTCTGTGTCGCAGTACATGATGACTTCTTAGTTGTAGGATCTAAACTTGTCATTGGTTTTGAGAAAGGTCCTGATTTGTTTGGGAGTACCAAGGTCATTAGCTATGGTGTGCTAGGCTTTAGTTTCTCTGTCAAGGATATCTTCGATTTGTTCGAAGTAGCAAGCAATTGTGTTTGCTAGTCCTTGGGTTGCTGCTTGGATTCTGAGAGAGACTATTTGTTCTTTAAGTTCTAGGGCTTTGAAAAGAGTTCAAGCTGAAACTTTAGTGCCATTGTTGGCTTCGTCAATGAGGTCTTTGAATGCTTAGTCAGTTTTGGTTGAGTAGTAGTCTGGAAAGTCTTTGACTTTGGTGGAGGATTACCCCCAAAGATGTGCAATTAAGTAAATATCAGTAGGAAAGATGATAGCTTAAAGCTCGTATCTATTATGACCGATTTTAATCTGCTGACTTCATTATTTAAGTTATTCTTTCTATTTTTAATGCGACCATGAATTATTTAGTTCTAAATTTTAATCTTGAATTGCTAAAAATATTATGGTTCTTATTGCAGCACTTGGTATTATTATTATTTTATTTAAAATGAAATACTATTTATATTATTAATAACAAGTGAATCATGATTTTGATTCATTCAAATTAAATAAAAGACCTAGCTTTATAAAATTAATTAACTATATTAATTAGTTAGATTTTAATAATTATATTTGCCTTTTCCATTTAGATTAATAATTATGTTATAAATTACGTTAATTTCTAAGATAAAAAGCATTTAAACTCAGGCACAATAATTATTCTGATTCTAAAACAAACTGAAATGTAAAAGAATATCAACATAATTTTTTATAATTTCCGGCCATAAGACTATCAAGAAAACCATGTAAAATTCTTGAAAATGTTATAAAAATATTTCGAATTAATTTAGATTAAAGGTTATAAATTAAGAATAATCAAGACGAGAGAGGAAGTTGAATATATTATTTATTAAAGAATAGTTATTCTAGCACGCTTTCTGTTTTAATAAAAAGTATCGAGGGTAAATTCAATATTCTATTTAAATAACTTTTAATTAAAGGGACTTGAATTGAAGAAATAGTGTTATATAAAATTAATTTTACTTAGAAAGCATTGTGATAAAATAATTAAGAGTTTAAATGTTTTAATCACAATAACTAATTACTAATCTCAGAAAACTCCATTATTTATGATTTAATTTACAATTAATCAGTGTCTTACAAATTCTAGTTGTTCTTCCGGTACTAATTAAAAATTAATCACTTATAATTCATTCTTCAAAAAAAAATAATCTCGTATTCTTTTATAATTGCATTTGTAGAGATTGATTAAAAGGAGGCGTTTGTAATTATAAACTTTATTATATAAAATTTATATCTTCCACTAAAGATTGAATAGGCTTAGATTAAGGGGCGCTCTCTTAAACAAGAGCTTTGCTTTTAGCAAGAGATCTTACTATTTATACTGAGAAACTATATTAAATCTGATAAAAAGAATAAAAATAGCCCATTCTGTAAACATTTTAATTTACTTAATTTCAATGAGCAAAATCTATAAGAATTGCAAGGAATAGAACCTTAGTAGCAATTGTTTTATTCTTATTGAATAAATTGATTATTAATTTGCTGAAGTCTTTCACAATTATGCATCATAAAGAAACATTAAGTAGCTTGACGGTGATCATAGTAACACAATTTAATAAGGAGCAACTTCAACAATAACCAAGATTTCGTTAGAAAGTTAATGCCAAATAAAAGAATAATAAAATGTATTGAGCAATAAAAATAATTGAATTAATACCAAGCAATGTAGAATTTGGATACTGATTAAAACCAGTATAATAGATCCATAGACTTAAAAAAAATCTACTTAATTAAAAGTGAACGCAAATGTACATTAAAAATGATTTTCGATTTCAAAGATCAGATTTGATAATAAAAAAATGGAGAGTGCAGTGAAATATATGAAGAAACATAATTTGAGAAAAACTATATCTCTAACTGCTATTTATTTTATTAAAATTTTCATCAATTTCAAGTGAATGACTAAAATGTTTTAAATTTAATAAATTATTAAAAAGTTTTTTCAAGAAAAAATAACATATTGGTAAATACAAAGAACTATTGTAGATTTGTAATTAATCACTACATAAATAAGTTGATTATTAAAGTTTAGAATCCTCCCTTTCTATAATTGAACTTTCTTAAATTACTTGATTTGACTGAGGATCAGAAATTTATCTTTAAAATTATGTTTAATAAAGCACAAATAAATTAATTACTTTTATCAATTACCTTCTTAAAAATTATATCCAAGACATTTGATAAATATGTTATTTATTGCAAGAATTTCAAATGTTAAGGATTATAGAAGAATAAATAACTTTAATTTATTATAAGATTTTGAAAAATGTTAAACTTTTATAGAAATTACATTTTCAAAATGATGCTAAAGACACTAAAACCACGATTAAGACATATGATAGAATGAAATAAATGATTTCATTTGTTTTTTATATTTTTATATAGAAAAAATTGTGTTTAAATTAAAGAATAATCTTGTGAGCATTCCACTAAAACCAAGTCGACGTTTATAATGTAATTACTCAAATTTAAACTTTTGCTAATAGTAAATATTATGTTAGAAATTATATCTTGTAATTAATCAAAGATTCTACATTTCTTGCTATAATATACTTCAATTATCGACCATTTTTGAAAGAAATGCTGAATAATTTGAGATAAGACTTTAAAATAATTCTGTTTTTGCAAACTATTAACATTTTTTATAAAATAGTGAACCATTTGCAAAGGATGAAGACAGCTGTTTAATTATGTGATTAAAGAGATATGCTTTACTAAATATGATAATTTGATTTCTATATTCTTGATTAGACCATATCTTGTGTTCAATAGAGATTTAAAATAATAAATAGTCTTAATTTTATTTTTGTAAATTCATTTTTTAATTTTATTTAATTTATATTGGTAGTTCTCACACATGTTTTGGAGCAATTGAGTATCAGTTGAGGAACACTAAGGCATAAGAAGAAAGGTTTGTAACTACATTCAATAATAAAGTAAATGAAAAGCTTCTAAGATTTTATAGATTTAGAAGCTAAAATTTGTTAGAATAAGGGGGGGGGTCTAAATCTTCACATAATATCAATATTAAATAAAAATGATAAATATTCAATAAATTGAGAAAAAAATATCACATTTTAAAATATGATTGGAAAGCATATAATATTTTCATAATGGTATTAAAAATGTATCTCTATAGATAAATTTACCCTCGATATCATCTTCTCATGTTATTAATCATCGAAATTATATTTTTACTAATGGAAACACTATTTTATATTTAACTACTATTACAATTTTAGATTAAAATATTAATTTTATGTAAAAAACTAAATTATTATTATTATTAAAAAATGGCATACATTAAATGAAATTGTTCAATTTATACATCAATTTTTTATTTGATCTCAAGGATTAATTACCAGAACTACTCAGATGAAAACATAATATTTTACTACTATAACTCCAACATTACTCCGTTTCCCAACAAAACAGCCTAAACATTAAAATTTTAAAAGATCATTAATGAGCAAAACTTTTACTGATAAGATGTTCATGTAGCTGTAGTTCAAAGCAGAAGTACCAAATACTTAAAGTTTCATTTTATCAATATAATTGACACCACAATAAATAGAGTGTCTTTTAAGTTAAACTTTGAAGGCTTTTATAAATTTCATTATTATTGGCCTTAGGTGTTTCATTCTTTTTATACAGATTTTTTTGGTTAATATTTGACTGAAATTTTCCTATTTAGAATTGTCAGTGATCTCCACAAATCCTCGACATAATCATCTTCGTCAATTATATAATCATAAATCATTCAAAATATACTCAGCATCTTAAATAAACTATTCATAGTTAGTATTTTAGTGATCCTTGCAGCGATTAATTGAGACTTTGAGTAAAAATTCCTAATTCAAGGAATGATGATGGAGACAAATTTAATAAGTTTATAGCTAAAATATCTTTTTAATTACATTTATAAAGTATAACTTTTACTTTGACTTTATTTTTATCTGATGAAATTAAAAAAAAAACACAATATATATTTATAAATGTATTTAAAATTTGATCTTATAAGAAACATTTCAAATTGATTTAATTATTTTAGTGCTATTGGCATCACATTTATTCTCTAAACTATATGCAGCAAATGGCTTATTTAACTTTCATGTTGAATAATACCATTCTTATTATTTGTATTTAAACTTATTAAACATAAAATTATATTTATTAATTTCTAAGTTTATTAAAATAAGAACTAGTGGTCACAACAAATTTAATAACTTTATTCTGTTGATGTATAATACGAGAGAATCCTTTTTACTAATTTGATCATTCATTAATAGTTATTTAATAAAGAAAAATACTTTAGAATTTTAATGCTATAATTATAATATATAATGAAATTTTTGACTTATTTAGTGATGGGATTTATGGATGTTTCAAACACTGATTCAAACTTTATTTTTTTAAGTTAATTATAACTATTAAATGAAGTAGTTTACCATTTTACTACTCTTTACTTTAAAATAAGGCTCTGATCTATAACTCTTCACTATTTTTGTCTTTAAGGTGGTACTTTATCACGAAGTTAACTTTGCCTCATTATTATAACTATTTTTTGAATTCATTGCAAACTTGTGATGAACTATACTGTTAGCTTTAGGATTTATTGTGCGATGAAAAAGTATGATTTTAAATTTGAAATGAATTTTAGATTCCTCTTGAGCGAGAAGCATCAATATTTCTACCAATAGTAAAGTTACATTAAATAGAAGCTCAGTAACTCCTAGAACTAAAACGTTTTATGTTTAGTAAATAGGGATAGTAGACAAAGCATCAAGAAAAACTTTAAGCTTTTCTAATTTTTTAAATTTATTCCTATCTTATCAATTCATTCATATTATTAATAAGAAAGTTTTTCTATAAATTCATAAGCACTTTCTTTAATAAAGAGAAGGGTTTTTATTAACTATTATTTTCATACTTTTATAATTTTCTTGTGAATTCACTCAACCTTACTTCTCTTAACTTATCAATTTAATGATTTATATTATAGTTAAATAAGAAACACAAAATGGGTATACTGAGCAAAACACAAAGAGATGTCATACAAGGTGACATAGAAAATAATTAATTAGATCACCTTGCACAATACACAATGGACATCATAAGAAACAACAAAGAACAATGGGGACTACACATACTTGAAATAATAACATTTATAGTTAGAAAACTCGTCAGAAAAGGCTTCTAAACACTAAACTAGTTCTAAATCAACCTCACAAAGCTTAAATACGAGGCAGCCAACAAAGACGACCAAATCCACCTATGGACACAACAGCTATCTTAAATGCTTAAACCACAACTAATGAGACAACCCTCCCCACAAGTTGAAAATACGGCAGACATGCCGGCCTCACCACCTTAAGAAACTGACACATATGTAGTCAGAGATAGTTAACACCAAAAAGAGCTCAACGACTTCAAAAGAAGATACCAAGAGTACGAACAGAGACTCACAGACCTCAACAGGAACTAAAACCTAATAACAAAGAAAGTAATCTACTCAGACAACGAGGGAAACTGGAGCTCAGTCGAAGAAAAATATGAATACGACGCCTATTACCAAGAGAGCTCCTTCGAGGAAAACTCTAGCCAACATACCTACTAAATAGGGAGTGGCACTGAATACTCAGAAGTACTCAAGAATCACATCCGTGAAATATTGAAGGATGCCAACTACGTCTTGTATAAAAATTAGTACTAAAAGGGAAATTAATAATAAAAGGTCGAGCCTTAAATTTTAGAATTAAATAGTGAAATTAATGATTAAGATTATAATCATAAAACTAATACTTATAAAGATATGCAATCTATTTCCAAAGCCTAACTGGTAGAGAGATTTGATACAAGAGAGTCATGCATTTCAATATGGATAAACACAATCACCACAACCCTCTACAATAGAATAAAAGGGTTTACTACAGCAATCAGTGGTATGCTAGTCGGAATTAACAGAGACACCTTATTAAAATGGATGAATATGGGAGACGTCAACTAGCCGCAGAAATAAAAGAAAAAACAGGCTCGGCAGTAGACAACCCAGACGAAGAGGTAAACTTCTTCAGATTACTAACAGTAATAATAATTAAGAATGCTACATCAAACGAAGCAAGCTGCATCTCAGTAACCTCAGATTACCACTCACATTAACAAGGTAGAAATTTACATAAAATGCCTACAAAAACATAACAACTTTACGAAAAGCGATTATACTCAACTCATTACCACCAGATGCAAGGAACTTTTAGCAACTAAACAACTGAAGTTTTCGATGAATGTCAAACACTTTGACACACAATTCAAATTCTGAGACTAAGGAGAAACAGTACAAATCTTGCACCAGAGACCCAAGAAAAGCAGAGGCAGACAACAGAGAAAGAAAAACAACAAAGGAAGAGGTAAAGGAAAGGGAAAAAGAAGAAACAAGAGAAGATGAAAGATTCAGTATACCGGAGAGAATCTCCAAAACAAACTGATAGGGCTAGTCCCTTAACAAGCTATCATGCTTATTTGATCGGGGGTCTCCAGAGACCTCAATGTGATCATATTTTTATTATTATTTAGATTATGGGGTTGCTCCCTTAATAATTTAAAACTTATAATTACACTTTAAGCTTTATAAGTTAATTTCATAATTATTTATATTACTAGATTTTACGATGTGCAACAGTTTTTCTCCAGTAAAAATTATTAAAGTTAGTAAAATTTTTTGTAATACTAAAATACAATCTAAAATACTTAAATTACATACACTATTTTTATGAGAATTTATTTAAATTTACATAACTACACACTAACTCAATTTTAAGTTCATTTCGTGATAGAGTGTGTTAAATTATAATTTAATTACTCAAATAGGAACAATATAACTTAAATGGAATATAGTTTAAAGAAATGTATGAATATTTTTAATTGATATAGAATTTATACACAAACATTATTAATTATTATTTAAAATATTTTTAAAACGTTAGTATTGTTTTAATTATAAATTATTTGTAAATTATGATTTAACTCTAAATTAACTAAAAATATTCATACATTTCTTCAAAAATATTTTTCATTTAAATTATATTGTACCTATTTGAGTAATTAAATTATAAATTAACGCATTCTATCACGAAATGAATTTAAAATTGAGTTAGTGTGGAGTTATGAAAATTTAAATAAATTCTCATAAAAATAGTGTATGTAATTTATGTATTTTAGTTTAAAAATTTCAATTTTTACTCATAAAACGAATTAACACTAAAAACATGAATTTCAAAGTTATTGTTTCGTGGTCATAAAGACCATGGTGTCGATCATAATCGTGAGGAGCAGTATAGCAGTGATCACTTCAATATGCAACTTGTAACTCGCATAGTATAAGTAATCACTTTATTTTTTAAGTTATTCGAGAAAAAAACACTAAAATCTTGCATTTTAAGTGATGATCATATTGTCAGCGTTGTATCGGTTATTTTTATTAAGGAATTATGATAAAGTCAGAAAATTTAATATCTTATAGGCAATATCTAGTATAGAAAATAGTGTATTATTTGATAATAAAGTAGCAACTAATGAGTTTAAAGATATATTAAAAAATTGATTACTATAATTAAATATTTAACAATTTAAAATTATATCAATCTAATGAAGGAAATGGATTACAAAATATATATAAATATAAGTAATATGGTTATCATCAACTTCCCATTTAAAAATATATCTCTTTGGAAAATTTATCTTGTTAATATTTGATGATAAGAGTGGGAATTTTTTATGAATATCTTTAGTATTTATTTTTTTAATCTTTCTAGTAAATATAGAATACTTGTATGAGTTATAATAAATAAAAAATTTGATTCATAAGCCTAGCTACTGTAGATTATTGATGCATCACTTTTCTTCTGTTAGAATTAATATTGATAAAAATAAATTATTGATTCGTAAAAAAATATTCATCACTTATAATACAGAAATCAAGATTTATAATTTTAATGACTGAGTAGAAAGAAAGTTCTTTAAAGGAAATACAATTGATACAATTAGTCAGGTCAGTAACTTTAGGTAAATTAAAATATGAAATTCACAAATTGCAAAAGTTAGATTGCAAGCTAAATAATAACAGTAATATGAAAGTGTGCCTCTCTGAATCTGTATAATTTAGCTCTTTTGTCTATACTTTCACTTAGATGTTTAACTTTCTTTGGTTGTATTTAGTATCTGCTCGTCAAAATCCTGCTTTATTTTCTTGACATACGTTATCCTGAACAGTTTCTTTACTGGCTGGTAGTATTCGTGTGCCTCCAGCTTCCTTATTCTTTCGTCTAGCCACAGCATGTTTGTAATTATCTCTACTTGTTCTTATTTACTCATGTCCACTATTCTCTTCTCCCTTAGTCGTTTAGAGAATCTGTTCGGGTCTCCAGCTGTATTTATCAAGTTACATGTTCTCATGTGATTTGCGTCAACAAACACTTTATGAATACTGCAGTAATGCTACATGCCGTAGCTCGCTATCGTCCTTCCCTGGCTGATTGCCATCATTGTATCCATAACGTTTTTAGTCAAGAATATTTTGCTCCTTTTTTTAAGGTCTTTTTCCTGTTGTTTTAACACCTCATTTATTTACTTTGGTTGAATGAGCTAGTCAATTTTCAAATTTATCTTTCTCATGTTCTTCAGAACCAGATCTCTAATTATTTCACACGTTTTTGTGTCTTTTAGTTCTGTCACATTTCTCAAGATTATGTTTGGAATATCTCTGGATGTTCTGAAGGCTAGTCTCTTAAGTTGAAGTTCCATCTTCTCTATCTCTTCAATCTTAATGAATTGTGCCGCTATAAGTGGGGTGTATTTGTATATCATCAATGATCTGATTTAAGCTGTCATAATGGTATCACTCACAGTAGGATTACTTGAGCTAGTCAGTCTCCTGTACATTTCTACTTTCTTCTTCATCTCATTCCAAGTAGTCTTAAGTAGTTCTTGAGTGTTTAAACAAGTTTTTAATCCCAAGTATTTTGTTTCCTGAACCTTATTTATCCCTTCAATTTGGAATTCCCGTTCAAAACACTTTGCATCGCTCATGAACACAGTTTTCTTGGTGTTCAATTTCAAGTTATGAGACTTCTCAATCTCCCTGAAGCTGTTTATTACCCTTTTGAATTGTTGAGGGTCTTTAACATTTATCAGTATATCGTCGGCAAACGCAATAAGTTTGCCTTGTTTTATCAGTGACATTAGTTCTTGTTATGAGAAGAGTGCGTCTTGTAGGTAGATGTTAAATAACATTGGTGAAAGTCTGCTACCCTGAGCTACTCCTTGTTCTGTATTTATTTCCTCTCCTTCATAAATAATTTTGTTGTTTGTGTAGAGTTACTAAATTAGTTTTACGCATTTCGCGTCTTTTTAACTAACACTCCTGTCTTGTAGAATCTTCATCAATTTGTCTTTCCAGACTGAGTCATACGCCTTCTGTAGGTCCACTAGTAGGTAGGCCTCTCTCTATTTGCTCTTTTTTCTGGAGTTCTTTATGTGCTCCAGCATTCTAATTAAGTTTATGTGTGTGCTTTTGTTTTCTTTAAATCCATTTTGGTAATTACCAGTTTTTAATAGCCCACTTTTTTCCTCATTTATTATGTTGATTATTACTTTTTCTACTATTTTTCCTAAATGAGAATTAACCACAATAGGTCTTGTATTATTGACCTCTGGATAAGATTCCTTTTGTTCCTTGCTCAAGAGTATCAACCTCCCTTCTTTTATATATTATGGAATGTGGCCTTCGTTTAACCATTGGTTGATCTTCTTGCTCACAGTTTTGGAAATGGTTTTAGATTTATTTAGCATCTTTCCATCAAATCCATCTGGACCAATAGCTTTGTTAAAGTTACATTCCTATATACTTTTCTCCACATCGGCTTCATCACATAGATTTTCTTTGTCTTGTTCATCAATCATTAACGTGTCCTTTTTGTTTCTGTCCCTTTCTTTTTACTCCCTGTTGTCTCTGAAAAGTTCACGATAGTATTTTAGGACTTGTTCTTTCGTGTGATCTCCTATTTCAGTCCTCTCGTCTTTTATCGTCAGTCCTTTAATTGGTTGAGCTTGTTTTTAGCTCTTGGTTAACCTCTTTACCAGGTAGAAAAAACCTCTAACATCGTTTCTTTCTAGGCATTATTCTAAGTCTCTCATTGCTTCTTTCCATTTTGTTTTAGTGTCTTAAATAACGTTTCCAGCTGCTGTTCCATTGCATTTTATTGCCCACTCGGGCGGTTGTTAGTACCAATTTCTCCCTTTGAATTGCTTCCCTATTTTATCTTCAAAGCATTTCTGTATTGGTTAATTTAAGTCCTCTTCAGTCATTTCCCTTCCTTCTTCTATGAATGTTTTCCAGCATTAGTTTCTAACATCTGAAATTCTTATAGTCCTTTCTCTGTCCGATAGCTTTAAATCACTTTCTTGGTAATTAATTTTTAACTTGACTTAAATTAGTTTGTGGTCCGTTTAACTTAGCTAGCTTGTTTCCCAGGTGACAGTCTCCACGTTTGAAAATATTTGATCTAATTGGTTCCCTCTGGTGTGAGTAACCACTCCTTCAGGTAAAGATTCTTTGAGGCCCTCTTTATTCAGTCTTTTCCCCAAATCTTTAATGTGGAAGTTGAAATCCCCCATAACAATTATTCTTTGTTTCTAGCATTTTTGTTTTAATGATTTGATCATAAAGATCAGTCTATTTTGTAACTCCTTTACTTCTTCATTCCAATATGGTGGGATGTATGCTGTTATTACATGTAGTGGGAATCCTCCCACATTCAGAATGGTCCATGTAATATATTTTTTAAGTGTTTTTATTGTTCTCATCTCGTATTTGCCACTGTTTAGTGCAAGTATACCTCCATTTCTTGCCAGTTGCGTTTTGGCTATGTTTTTGCAATTTATTCCGATCAATCTTTAGAGTCTAGTTTCCACTAGGCCTATGTAGTCTGGGTTCTTTTTCTCTATTTCTCTCATTAATTGGTCTTGTTTTAACTTTGAGTTCATACCCCTGACATTCTGCAAACAGATGTTTAACTCTATCGTCATCTGATTCAGTTATCTTTTGTTGCTTATCACTTGTTCTCTCCTCTTAGTCCTCTATTTTTCAGCGAATCTCTCATTCCTCTTTACCCATCCTTCAGCTTCTCTCACTGGTTGGTAGAATTCAAGCTGTCGGCTATTGTCAACCTTGACCGTAAATCTGTCCAGGTCTTTAAATTTTCTATTATAGATCTGAACATTCTGGTTTTGGAATGTTGAAATTTAAGAACTCGTTTTTGAACTTTCGAAATACTTTTCCAACGTTTGCTGATTTTGTGAGTTTCCACTGACTCCTTAATCTTTCTTCTCTGTATACACTGGTAGCTTCCTTCTTCCATTGGTTTGTAGTTTTCCTTATTCCATATTTTCCCGCCTTCTTTAATCTGTCCAAAATTCTAATATTTTTAAATTCAAATTTAAATTATTTTACAATTGATACAATTAAAGAAACTAACATTAATGAAAGAACATAAAAAGAATCTTAGGGGAGATTTATGTGAGGATTATTGCTTCAATATTATTGTTGTTAAATATGTCATTTCCAAAAGGCAAGCAAGATTGTTGAAAAATGACCTAATTAAGAACTATCTCAACATGTTGAGGTCACTCGATAAGCGTGAAACCACACGGATCATTCAAAACCCCAAAACCCTTTCAGTAGTTTGATTGAGTTTTTGATTGATAAAAGTAGACTATTAGTGCATACTTTATAATGGTTTTAGTAGGGTTTATGTAGGGTTTAATGTTTATATATTAGTAATTTAAGTGATTATATGCGAGGTTTGGGGGCAGTTTATGACAGTGACTATATAGATTTATTGTTTAAGTTGCGATATGGATGTGATGAATATAGTGAATAAATCAAGCCTGTTCTAAATTATACGTCAACTGTGAGGTCTCACTCTCTATTAGCATTGAATTTAAAGAGATAGCATCTTAATTCTAATCCTAAGAAACCCTTAAAATTTTAGCAGCATCATATTGACTATCTTATTAATGATAAGACTCTTAAATACAGGGCTCATTTCTCTCTATCCTAGAGGGCTGTGATGTTTCATCGCCAATTTCCTGAGCTTCACATATCTGCTTAATCGATAGCTAACATATATAAAAAGAACGGAATATCTTACAAGACAGTCAATCGCATTAAGAGAGTGATTGACTTTAATGTTTCATTTTATAAGACTAATTTAAATTATATATTCGATTAAATGCGGAGGTCTTATGAGCATAATATAAAGTTCATACATGTTGATGAAGCTGTATTTACATTCAATACCTTTATATCAAGATCTTGGTACAAGAGGAATAGTAATATAGAAGTATATGATTAAAAGGTTAAGGTTAAAACTCATGCTATTCTTGGTGGAATAAGTGAAAATAGTGGCCTCGAGACTTATGTTATTCACCCTCGTTCTATAAAGACTGAATAATATATTAAGTTCTTGCAATAACTCAGAGATAAGTACGCTGCTTAAGAGATTATCTATTCGTTGATAACTTGTCAGTTCATAAAACTTAAGTCTCAAGGAAAGAATATAAAAGGTTAAATATAACACCTGTATTTTATGTTCCTTACAGCCCTTAGTTCAATCGAATTGAATTATATTGGGGGTTATTGAAAGGTCATTATAAGAAATTGCTGCTCTATAACTTGATGCATATTTAAAGATAGATACAGTCGATTTTATTAAGAGAGTCAGCGATGATAAAGCTAAAGTATGTGCAAGAGAAGGGAGATTTTGTGTTTATAAATAAGTTTTCTATTTAAACGAATTCACATATTAAATTTGCCCGTAAAGGGATTTGGCTTCTCTTTCTTTTCTTCCTCTAATGCTTGCTTGGGCCCATGTTTCTTCTCTTAGTGCCAGCCCCTGCATCTATGTTCATCTCGTCTGGCTTTTAGAAATCTTTGAAGAGTCTCTTACTCAATTCATGCTTTACTTGAGACTTTCTCTCTCTGTTTAATTTGCTGCGCTCTTTCATCAAGTTAATAGCAGTGCCAGGTTTTTCTATAAAGTTAGAAGACTAAGCTTACTAGTGATGAATAGATGCTTCTGCGGTTCCTTGAGCCAGGTGTCGCTGATTTTAATTCTCTGCTTCTCTTTTTCTTCAGGAGAGATGCTATAGCGTTTCTTGTGAGCTTCTTAAATAACTTCATTTAAATACTCAGGTTTCAGAGTTCCAAGGACACCAAAGAAGAAGTTTCTCTCTGGCAACTTATTAGAGAGTTGCAGCTTTGATGGAAGGTAGAGAGCAACATCTGGATCACTCATAGCATCATCATAGAGGTTTGTTACAGAAATTTCAGGGTAGTTAGGTATCTCGATTATTCTGATTTCATTAGACTTAAAAGCTTTTTTCTCTTCACTTAGCAATACCTTTAAGAGTGATATTTTTGTTCCCTCAAGTGTTGGCAAGAACAATCCAACTATAGTTAATAAGTTAGTTATAAGTAATAACTTACCTTGCTGTACCAAGTATCTATAAAGATCTTCTTTACTTCTGAATTTTCCTATTAAATCTTGAGATTAAATTCTCTTCATTGCATCATTCATAGATTCCATCTTGCTTCCAGTTTCTATAAATGTTTATGAAATTTAAAATTATGGATATCCATTCTGAACTTACTAAAATTTTACTACTAAATAGGGAGATCCAATTGGAGGTCAACCTGAATCAGATAAATAGATAAAGATGGAGGAACTTTCTCTAAGTTTCAGAGTTTGACTTCCATTTTTATCAAATATTCTCCATTAAATTGCTCCTAATAATAATTAATTTAATTAGGTGGTGCTCTTAATTTATTTAAAACTTAATTAGGAGGTTTAAATTAAAGTTCAAAACCGTATTAGGTGGTGCATTAAAAATATTAAATTTTATAACCTCCCCTCCTAAATTTACAAGAACAGATTTAGGAGCATCACCCAACTTCACAAAACAAATTTAGGTGCATTTTAATGTATAAAATGGATGGAATAGTATATAAATTATCTCTAATGTTAAAAAATATAAAACTAATGTCTCGCCCTCTGTTCCCATTAAATCTCTCTAAATCTATGAGGATATGCTCTTGCCTGTGGATAAAGGTAGAATTTAAACAGCTTATATAATTATAAATAGTACTTATAAAATGAGCTGCAACTTACTAAGAAAAGCGGCATTGCTTGGTATTAGCCAGCAAATACTTTCTTTCATGAATTAAAATAAAATTGAGACTTGTGATGCCTCTACCAAGTATGTATCTGAAATTCTCTAACCTAAGGTCTCAGACTTTGAATACCAATTCAGTTGTTAAATAGAAATGCAGAGCTAAGAAATTCTATGCGAAGTTCCAATAAAAATGGTTGAAGAGAAAAAGAAATTAAAGCATTACATTTATGTGAAGAGTGTGAGAAGAACTTCACTTATAAATCTGCTCTTAAGCGTCATATCTTAGAGTAGCATTCTAACAAGCCAAAGCTCTATCTTAAGCATGATAAGATAGATGGAAAATATTTTTGCCCTTATTGCAATAAGCAATATAACCATTCAAGGGATTTAAAAGTTCACCTATAAAACCATCATGGCAAGAAGTTTGAAGTCATAGATCCTGAGACTGGTGAGGTCTTCCTTCAAAAAAGAAAAGCCAAGAGATCCTTTAGAATCCTTGGAACAAATAGTTAAGAAAGAAAATAAGCTTATCAAAGCAGTGAGAAACCTCCCAGCTTCTGAGATATTGCAAATCACTCTGAAGATACAATTATTAAAGCTTCCAATTTTAAATGTAATTGACCTTAAAGAATGTAAGGAAAGTTATCTTATGCTTAAGGACAAGTTTTAGAAAAAGGTCATAACTGATAAGAAGTTCTCATAAAAGACTTATACATTCAACTACTTTAAAAGCGATGACAAGTATCAAATGGAATTTGTCAATGAGTACTATGCTTTTACTAAAGCGAGGGATAGACAGTGCAGATTTATAATTAAGCTCGATGCAATACTGCTTGCTCAAGATCATGTTGCTTTTCGCCTACCTCTTTATTAAATGACATTAAGAGACTTAATTTAAGATTATAGGATTCCAAAGTAGCTACCTCTTATTCTTACAAATGTTTGCAAATGCATAGAAGAGTTGCACACTTTAGGATATGTTCATAGAGACTTGAACCTGAGAATATAATGCTTGACTTTTCACCTCTCAGAGTAGTAATAATTGATTTCAATAGATCATAAAGAGTTGAAGCTTCAGGACTTGGCAACGTTTATGGTACTCCTGGATGCTTTCCAGAAAGGGAGGACTGGAAAGATGGTGATATTAAGTGGGATATATGGGCTCTAGCAGCAAGTTTTGCTGAATGCGATATGCCAAGAAATGATTACGATAGCTGTAAGAGAGAGAGAGAGATTCAAAGCAGAGAATAAGCAATATCTAGACTAGAATAAGATAAATGGTAAAATAAAAGATATGGCTGAATAGATAATCATTAAGCCTAACCATAGAGAGGAGCATACAATAGACTATATTGTAAGATGGATAGGAGAAATAAAATTTAGAAAGTTGTCTCATGATGCCAAAGCATTGTTTGAGTGAATAGTAAAAATAAAACACCTATAATAAACACTAATATACAGTAAATTTAAACAATGAACCCCTACATAAACCCTATTAAAACCTTAATAAAGTATGCACTAATAGTCTACTTTTATCAATCAAAAACTCAATCAATTTACTGAAAATGTTTTGGGGTTTTGATTGATATCATAATTGGTAACAAAGATGAATCAACATGCTCGACTTATTAAATAAACAAATCTAATTCACATTGAGTACACCCCAACGATAAAATCTCTTTAAAAATATCTGTTGAAGAAGGAGTCGGGAAAAGTGAAGGTGCAAGGATGGGTGCTAGAAGATTTTCACAAATTAGAATATGGAGAGGTTGTTGATACAATCTACAACGTGATTGTCTAGAAGTAACATTCAGAAAATGAACGAAGTGTGGATAGTTGGCCCTACAAATACAGGAAAGACAACAATAGCTGAGATGTTAAAGGAAATTCATTTGCGATGTTTTGGAAGTTGGAGTCCCTCACTTCATTTTCAAAGCTATCGTGGTCGATGTTGCTCCGTAGATCACGATGATCGATGAAATGAATCACTTGCACTTTTTGGGGAAAAAACAAAATATAGCGAGAATGAAGAAATTTACAGATGTAAGAGGCTACTCAGTATATGTAAAGTATGGAGAAACGGGGGGGGTCTAAGTCGGTGCAAAAAATTTTTCAAAATCCTAAGTCGGTGCAAAATTTTTTTTCTCAAAAACATCAAATCCCTAAGTCGGTGCATGATCAATTTTTGACATTATTGATATATTTTATCATCCTACCCCACATAAAAAGTATCATTATTAACTAAAATTTATGTGGCAGCTTCTGAATCGAACTCCTTCATGAAATCTAGATCAAAGGACCTTATAATATTATTACAAAATCTTTTTTTTCTTCTCTGAGACAGATATTTGTTTAATTTAAACAATAAAATATTATTTCATATTTTAATATCTAATTAGTCAGTAAGCAACAAAATTGGGGATTAAAAACATAATTATTATTCGATAAATTTAATAATGATGTCTGGACTTATTATAAAAAACATTAACTTAATTAATTGTCTTTATTATAATACACTAATCAGTGTGTACGAATTTTTAAGTCCAGACATCATTATTAAATTTATCGAATAATAATTATGTTTTTAATCCCCAATTTTGTTGCTTACTGACTAATTAGATATTAAAATATGAAATAATATTTTATTGTTTAAATTAAACAAATATCTGTCTCAGAGAAGAAAAAAAAGATTTTGTAATAATATTATAAGGTCCTTTGATCTAGATTTCATGAAGGAGTTCGATTCAGAAGCTGCCACATAAATTTTAGTTAATAATGATACTTTTTATGTGGGGTAGGATGATAAAATATATCAATAATGTCAAAAATTGATCATGCACCGACTTAGGGATTTGATGTTTTTGAGAAAAAAAATTTTGCACCGACTTAGACCCCCTTCACCGGAGAAACTTAAATGGCTTTCAAGAACCCTCAGTGGTAATGATAACTAACAATCTGCCTTTCGACGAGATGAGCAAAGTTGATTATGATGCAATTTTGGAGAGAATCACAGTTTGTAAACTTTGGATTTAGTCTTTTGTGAGAAGGGGCATTCCCTTTCAGCACAGTGGACATAGCAAGACATCTATACAAGATATTTGTAGAAAGTAGAAAGGCAGATGACAAAAATGCATATTCTGATGAGGAGAAGGATGAAAAAGATGGTCAAGACAACTAGGAGAGAAAGTCAGAAGCATCATCTATGTCAATAGATTATTGAACAGCAATTGATTTTTACATTTAATTAATAATTTAAGCTACTAGTCACATTCCTCTCACTCAGCTCAGTTGCTCATTACACTTTTCCAAACTAAGCAGTAAGCACACTTTTAGCACATCTGCTCAGTTGCTCAGTTGCTTATTTTTATAATCTAAGCAGATAAGCAGATTATTATGAATTTTCTCAGTTGCTTAGTTGCTCAATTAATTTATTTAATTAATCAAGTTTTAATATTAAAATAATTATTATAAATAATTACTAAGCAATTAAGCTGTTAAAACAGAAGGTCATAATCCAGCTTAGTTGCTCTCTAATTTGAATTATGATACACTCTAATACTTGACTGCTATAATTTAAATCAATTAACGTTATGTATATATTTTTCAAATTTCTCAATTAAGATGTATTTTAGTAATAATAAAAATGGTTGAATTGTGGATGAAGAGAAGAAAGTAATAAAGTTAGAACATTTTTGTGAAGAGTGTTAGAAAAACTTCACTTAAAAGTCTAAATGCTCTCAAAAATCCTATTTTATAGCAGCATTCTAACAAGCTCCATCTCTAACTTTTTTATTATTTAATGCTGTACAGATATTAATATATGGAATTAAAACAAACAGATAATAAAATCATTAGAGCTTTATCTTCCCTTTATACATACCATTTGTGTCCTGTATTGAAACTGAGATTGTTAAAGCACCTAGGATTTGAAATCTCTATCTTGATCATGATAACATAGATGGAAAATATTTCTGCCCATATTACAATAAGCAATATAATCATTCAAGGATTCATAAATTCACCTATAAAATCATCTTGGCAAGAAGTTTGAAGTCATAGATCCAGTGATTTATGAGGTCTTCATTCAAAAAATGAAACCAAGAGACCCTTTATAATCTTTGGAACAAAGAGTTAAGAAAGAAAAAAAGCTAATTAATGCAGTAAGAAACCTCCCTCACTCAGAGATAGTAAAAATTACTCTTAAGATTTAAGCACAAATGTTTCCAATATTGAATATATTTTACCTTAAAGAGTGCAAAGTAAGTTATTTTATCCTTGAGGATAAGTTTTAAAAAAAGATCATAGCAGATAAGCAGTTCTCTTAAAAGATATATTCGTTCAACTACTTCAAAAGCGATGACAAGTAAAAGGAATTAATAACAGAAAACTAAGTCAAGAGATAGACAGATCAGATTTATAATAAAGGTCAATGTGGTTCTGTTGCTCAAGATCATGTAGCTTTTCGGCTCCCTCTATACTAAATGATTTTATGAGACCACATTTAAGGTATATTTCTAAAAATGTTTGCAAAGGCATAGAAGATCAGATTACTTTAGGATATGTTAATGGAGATATGAAGCATGAAAATTTTATGCTAAATTTTTCACCTCTCAATAATCTATTTCAAAAGATCATAGAAAGTTGAAACTTCTGAACTCGGCAACATTTATTGTACTCCTGGATACTTTTTTCAGAGAGAAAGAGGACTGGAGAGATGGTGATATTAATTGGATATATGGTCTCTAACAGTATTAATTGCTCAATGCGATATGCCAAGAAATGATTACTTTAGCTGTAATAGATTTAAAGATTCAAAGGAGAGAATTGCATAAAATCTAAAGAAAAATAAGAAAAAGGTGAAAATAAAAGAAATGGCTGAGAAGAAAATCATTAGTCTAAAGATAGAGCTGACTATTCAATAAAATAAAAATTATTTGAATATGAGAAATAAAGTTTTGAAACTTGCCTCAAGATGCCAAAGTATTGTTTGAGTGAAAATTAAAAATGAAACACCTCTAATAAACACTAATTTACATTACATTTAAGCCCTTATTCCCTTCATAATCCCTTTTAAAATCCTAATAAAGTATACACTAATGTTCTACTTTCATCAATAAAATACTCAATCAAACTACTGAAGCGGTGGGTTTTGAATGGTGACGACCTCTACTAGAGCATAGATCAAGTGACTACGTTTCTTGTTAGTTAAGGGTGTGCATGGTACGAGGACAACGAGAAGTGTTAACTATGTAACACGTAACAGTTTACTTTAGAAATGGTCGCGTTTATTGCTTTATTTTAACTTCGTTTGTCATTTAAATAATGTATTCTCAAGGGATGGTCACTCAATCACGCAAACCATAGTTGCGGTGATTTGACAAAATGAACATTTTACTGGTGAGATAAGCATTCAGAATTTTGGTCCTATATTATTTATTTTTTATCAAATTTAAAAATGTTTATCGGCAAATCCTAGAAATTATATCTGGTTATCATTAAATATTCTTTCTTTCTTTTTTATCTTTAAAAGTCTCAATTTTAATTCAATTAATGAAGAATTTACTAAGCGTCCAGACCCTCGTTGTTCTGTTAATATATTGTTTATTATATTTTTTAATATTTAAATATTATTCTCTTGTTTTCACAAATTTATGTCGTTTTTATAATATTCACAATATAAATTGAGTTTTTCCAAATCGAATAAGCTAAACTTTCTGCGTCTCCAGAGCATAAAAATTTCAATCTAATTTGATTAATTTTTGTAATTTATTTTTGACATAAGCAACAAATGTTTCCTTCACAATAACCTATCAGAGTTTTTTTCAAATATATTTACCTTTTAAATATCATTTCTATGGCTTATTTATCTTTGTTGTTGTTTCTCGAGCACCAATTTTTATTTATTAATTAAATCTTTCCGCAGACAGAAGACCTCAATAATAACCTTATTTACTTACTACATTCATTATATGATTTAATTTATTAATTAAATTAACTAAACTTTTTATATATTCTTGTTAATAGTATTAAGTAAATTTATTAAAAATGGCAATTTAATCAAGACAACAGCTTTATTGTAAAACTATTAAAAATTAACTATAATTTAAATTCTTAATAAATATTATAATGAATTTTCTTGGTAGCTGGTTTATTTTAGATTTATAGATTGTATTATTGAGAAATTAAATTTTATTAACTAGCTTTTTTCTTAAACACTCTCAAGTTGAGTTTAGTAAAGACCGTGTAATTAAGAATTATTAGCAATTGAATGATAAATTTATAGTCATGTTACTTAAGTTATTACTTATTATTATTTCAGATAAATTTAAATAAATATTAATTAAAACTTTGCTTTAATAAACACGAATATATTATAAACTAATTTTCTAAATAATTAATTAAATTTTCAATATCAATTTTAACCTTCGATCATATTATTACTATTAAACTATGTCTGTGAGTTTTATTTTTTTTCCTTTAATTGCATGTAGATTTCTATAAACAAATAAACATGCTAACTTCGAATGAATATTTTTGGGATTAATGTAGCTCGTTAAAGTATCTATAAGAAAAATGAGTATTTAATATTTCTCTATTTATTAAATTTTATATCAGCTAGATTTTTTCTTAAAAAGTATATATCAATCAAGTTATTTAGCAAAGTGAAAAAAAATGATTTTTTTATGAAAATAACAAAATAAAATTATTAAAAATACTTAATTGTATCATTAATCAACAAATAATATTACTTAAAATTAAAAAAATTAATATTAATGGGATATTATTATCTGAAAATAGTTTAAATTCTAAATCTGCTCCCATCATTTTCTAATTTTGAAAATAAAGGTTAATTTCTTAAGTTTTTTTAAATAAATTAATAAATATATATATTTATATATAAATAAGATTTAATTAACATAGTTAAAGATTTGATTGAAATTGACTATAGAAATACAAAAATATTATATATATACATATTTAAAATTCCTTATAACAAAATTAGAAAATCCAAAAAATACATTTTAATCCATTTTATTAAATGATAATAGCATCTTGCTGATCCATATAGATATTAAAATAAAATAAAATCATAAAATATCAATTCATGATCGAAATTTGAATGTACAAAGCTAATAATTTATAAATATTTAAATTGGAAAAGAGTATTGCATGAACCTTTGATATTAATAATAAGTTATTTCAAAATTAGCAATTTACAAAAAAAATTGGTAATAATATATATAGATTTAAGCAATACAATTCTCTATTTAGGCTTCAAGTGAATTTACCTAATCAGCATGCGTATAAGTACTTTACCATCTCTGTTTTTCTTAATAAATTTTCACCTACAATCGCACTTTAAAGTACAGCTCTTGTAAATATAAAATTTAATGATATGATTATTGTAATTTATTTTCTTTTAAATAATCTATTGTATCTCAACATTTACTTGCTCTTTTTTGTTTCCAACAAAAAAAAAATCGATTAAAATAATGTAATTTTTCATGATAATTACGATCTTTAATTAATCTACAACTATTACTGCGTTTTGATTGGATTAAATAAAGTTTATACTTGAAAATGATTTAAATATTCTTTTCGTCATTCGATCAGATTATCTCATGCTCCCTCGATTAATTTACTCTTTTAATTTCAATAAAAATAAAAATATATCATGATTCTAACAATTTTTTATGATATTAATTTTTCTTTGTAAAATTAAATCATTTCATCCCTCACAATAATATAAAATAAAGGCAACTTAAATCAATTTGCAAATATTGAAAATATAAAATTGGTAATAATAAGAAAAAGAAATTATTAATAACTGTTTTAAAAATATAATTAAGAATTAAAAGCACTTTTATTGTGAGAAAAAAAGGAAAAAAGTTTTGATTATTAAATATAATACAATTAACTCTTAAAACAAGCCACTTTATGGCCAATTTTATTTTATGTTATTATAATTTTCCATACAGTTTGATGTACAGAGTGGTGAGTAACCTATGATAGTTTTAATTATGAAAACTAGTGCGAAAAAAATGTCTTTTTAAGCCTAAATAGAAGATTATACTAGGGCAGTTTGATACCTTACATCTTCTTACGCAATAAAATATATGATTTTCATAAATTTATATAACTTTATTTCGTATAACTATTATTTATAATTTGATTTTTTAGATTGAAATTTTACTTGCTATACTTCATTTATAATTAAACATCAAGAAATGAGAGAGATGTTTTAAACTCATTTTATTATTTCATTCCATTTTAATAGCAATGTATGATTATAATTCGTTAAGTGATAGTTATAAATAATTTTTATTTTCAAAGGTTTATGATCGATAATAAATAAGTTATTACATATGTTTGAATGCTTTATTCACTGTTACTATTTATTAATTGAATTATGAACTTTGCAAAGACTTATTTAAATGCTCTAAATCGTCAATTTAAATCAATCGTTAAGATTATTTAGAATTTTTTATTAATAGTTAATACAATTTATAAAATTATTTAAATTTTTTTAGAATAAAATATGTAAAATACATCATTATTGTTTCTCTAAAGATAATTTGTATTATACTCATCCACTCTACCTTTGCGTTAAATCAAACATTTCAACTTAAGTTATACTTTATTTACTCCAAATATCTATAAAATAAACAAGGCAAGACACAAATAATGACTGCAATTTTTTCATTAATCTAATTCCAGACATATTATTATCTCAATTTATTATCTTTATCAACTATATTATAAATGAAACTGATTAAATTCTTAACTTTTAATGTTTATTTTTGGCAAGTTATTCAAATTTAAATTATTTATTACTTATTTCTGATTATATCATAAAAAAAGACTGTTAAAGTAGGATAATTTAAAAATGAAATTAGATTTCGATCATATTTATTTTCTATAGTAAATTATAGTTAAATATATAAGCCTCAA
The DNA here is from genome assembly GCA_000711775.1 of Oxytricha trifallax. Classification (NCBI taxonomy): domain Eukaryota; phylum Ciliophora; class Spirotrichea; order Sporadotrichida; family Oxytrichidae; genus Oxytricha; species Oxytricha trifallax. The sequence continues at coordinate 11,248 of ARYC01019316.1, read as the reverse complement.
TCTTATTTAAATCATCCGTAAACATAGTTTACTATTGCATATGAACATATTGAAAATCTCTGTTCCATTTTTGTAATCCATCTATAATTTATATGTAGCAGAAGCAGCATATTTTCTTTGGATTAGTTCTACTACATTCAGATTTTGATTGACGAATCATGAGCAATAGTCCTTAGGCATTGAAGGTTTTTTGGCGTTATTATTATGAGATTCTGAATTAAAATATCATTACCATTCCATACTAATCTTTGACAAAGTTAATATTTATAAAATAAACAGTAAGCCTTACTTCAATTACACTTAAGTTACTGATAATATTATAAAGCAATTGACGTATGTATTTATTGCACTTTCTAACTATTAATGCTTCACATATCTTTTTAGTAGTATTCTTTCATCTCCAATAAATTTTTAGAAATATAATTTGTTCTCTGGCTTAAACAAGAATAACGACTTTTGATTTTTTGGATGGAAAAGTGTAAAGCCCATGCGAATGAGTGACAAAGTAGACCTAAGATTAAACAAAATATTAATCATAAAAATTCTAGAAATTCTCACCAACATTAAAGTTTAATATGGAAATATTAATTTCAAAGGAACCTAGACTATTGTAACACCTCATTAATATAGTTTACTAAGAGAATTTACTTCACGAAGACTAAAAAAGTATAAAGCAATTCTAGATATCTTAAAGACTGTTCAAGACAGCATATAAATATCGCAGTGATTAAGAAACAACTATGTTCATTAGAAATTAAAAAAAATATGATTATGACAATATAATTCAGATCTTATGTGAAAAAGGCAAACAATAATCAGTACTTACTTAAAGGTAATTACAAATTGTACAATAAAGAGAACTACAACAATCAAAAACTTACTATCTGCCTTAAGATAGGGATCTAGAGGATGTATAGAGGGATAAAGAGCTGAACAAGAAAAACTTAGAATGTAAGCAAAACTTTTAATTTAGTTTATGAATATTTAAAGATGATTCTGTTCTATAATTTTATGAGTGAAATTTTTATGATGAAATCAATGGAAATAAAATAATAGAAAAGTTTAAAGTTTGAATATAATTTTCAAAATAATAAAATTGTATTTTGATTCTAGTAGCAAAAATATTGTCTCAATATTATCTATTTTTAATAGCTTTCCCTTTTGTCGATATAAGAAGTCAAGTTTTATAGTATATTTATTTGAGGAAGACTCGATTGAACATTATATAATTAGGAAGTTATGCTAAAAACGAAACTTATATAGTATTATGATTATACTGGCAAATTATTTCTCCATAATTCAAAACACGGTAATATTGGATCGATCACCACTGGGATTAAATAAGAGAAAAAGTATATTTCTTGAGGAAGGTCCTTGATTTGCTAGTATTTAAATTAGAAATAGTTACTGCAGAGGAGGGTTGCTTTATCTAGGAACTTAATTAAAAAGCTGTTGAAAAAATCAAAGAGTAGCTATAAAAAAATTAAATTATAGATGAATTTCTTTACTATCAAAAACAGTCTAAGAGAGCTTGTGTGCCAAAAAAAGCTAGATGTAGATTAAGATTTAAGAAAATGGTGCGAAAATGTCTTATTTTGATTTATCAATAAAATGAAACAATTAAATATCTTATTTCATAAATTCAATTCAATAGCATCTACTTTTAAAAAAATTGTAATCAGCTCAAAATTAAAATCACAATTTATTTTTGTGTTATCTTATCTTTTACTTTCTTTCTTCTTGGCTTACAACAGTTTTCTATGTTCAGGTAGTTTTCTTCATTTTTATGGAATTCAAAAATCAGGGCTGAATTTAATATAAAAATTTAAAAGTCATCTTAATCTCTTTAAATGAATCAGACTTCCCTTAAAGCTAAGTGAAGCATCTAAACATTTCAGCAAATCAGATTCTAAATTTAAATCTTTCTAAATCTCCACAATATATTTTCATGAACCTACAATTTTTAAAGTATATATTTCAAGTTAATTTTTTAAATATTTATTTTAATTCAAATTTCTTATATATAATTATAGCTTAAACTTTTAACTCATTTACCGCCTTTCTATACAAGAAATGAAATTATTTAGTAAATGCCTCAAGATACTTAAGATCAAACAATAAACCTGGTGGATCCTTTATTGAACCTTTAATTTATATATCCCGAAAAAGCTCAAAATCTCGTCTTAGAGGAAGTTTAAGCCTTTTTCCCTATTCATAATTATGTATTAAATACAAAAGTCTCATCTTTAAAGAGAAATTTCTTTGTATACTTATTTTTTTGGAGTATAGACCATCAGTATCTCAAAGCAATCAAAAAGTCAAATTTATCTTTTCAACAGCATAATTGAATAAAAAAAATAAGTAGCTTTTAAGAATCGCATCCACATCACATGCAATTATCTGAGTTGAACAAGCCGTCGATTTAGCAACATAAAATGTTTCTTGCAACAGCAGTAGGCTGAATAAGATTTCTTAAAACACGATCCAATATTGAGGCATTATGCACATTTACCACAGTCAAAAAGCAACCACCAGATTATCAATATTTTTAGCAGATTTTGTAGATCTTTTTACAGGCATCGATTAAGCGTTACAAAAAACTTCCCAATGTAATAACTAGGACTACAATTGCTATTGCAATAAACACCCCAACGAATATTAGAAATGAATGAACAAACTCAAACCTCTTCGGATCAAAAATAATGCAGATGAATGGGATTAAATCGAGAGGAGCTGTGAGTTAAGCATTGAAATCACTAAAATCAGGTGGGCCACAAATTTCACCGAAGTGCAAATTTTTTCTAATCAACATAAATGCAATAACCAGATGGATTATTATTCTAAAAACTAAACATTTGTTTTATTCAATAAATTATAATACTATAGATTGCAATAGCAATTAAGAATTCTTGACCGGATATAAGTTTCAATTTCCTAGAATTAGTGATATGTAATGTCTCGAAACTATAAATATTGCAAGATATTAATAAAACTTTCATAAAACTGATAAAAATAGAATATAGAAATAAATTAAAGCAAACGAACAACATATAACAAAGTTATTGCAAAAGTTAAGAACAAACAGACATAAAACGTAGTAAGAAGTGTTGCATGTCTGCATTTGAAATGCAATTCTGCACAAGCGTATAACTCTTCAAAGTCATTTTAAAGGAAATGTTTTGTTCTTCTTTTTAGTCTATATAACAGTCTTTATCACAAAATTGAGATAGTTTCATTAGATAAAAGGAGTAGTTTTTGAAATTTTACGATACTATGTCAATCATTATTGTCAATAGCTGCAGTTTAAATTAGTAAAAGGATAATTATATTACAATTGCAGTTCCCGCTGTTCTGTAGAACTCAGAAGTGAAATTAGTATATCTTCCTCGGAAATTTACTGAATTACCTCCGATGATTGCCTTTTTATTTCATAAGCAATTCAATCAACCTCCATGTCATATTATCCTATAATGATAAGTTTAAAATTAAACTACTTACAATTAATTTTCCAGTCAAATAATGTTATTTTTATCATGACACAAAAAGATCTAATCTCAACAATTTTCGGCTTTTTAAGAAAGCTTATGACAATAAAAATATTATATAAAAATAAATACTAATTTTAAGGTTATTTAATAATTTCTAGAAATTACTATACCCCAGGTTTTTCAAAGTATGTTAAATATTTTAATTAACTATAATATATATGAAATTTGACCGTTTTACATTTAATTTTAAACTTATTCCTTTTACTTTGATATTTATAAAAACTTACAATGTTGAGAAATTTAAATTAAGATAATAATTTATATTCCCATTAAAACATTATTCTTCTTCCAAGCATAATACATGTCTTGTTTTGCTTAGATTTTGACTTTTGGTATCTCAAATTATTTTTCAAATTTCATTCTAATATTTGGGGTTTTAACTTTCTCTCATCTCAAACGATTTAAATTTTTTAATTATTTGTAAAACATGTTCAGGTAGCAAAGATGAATATCTTATCATAGTGCATCAATCCCAGTGTAATGTCAACAATCATTTAATTGTAAATAATTGATGATGTTAAAATAATAAAAGGTTTATTTAATCTTGTATTTTGGCACCTTATTCTCTTAGATTTTTGGGATTGTATACTCTATTTTAACTATATACTGGGGTTGGATCATCTAATCAATGAACAATAATTTAATGTTGTGATACCTATCTTCATCGTCGAACTTCCTAATCTTTTTATTTAAACTTAAGAATATTGCGGTCGTCAAATTTTTCATTGTTAACCTTGTTTAAACGCATATTTTATTCACTTCCATTATTATCTTAGTTTTTTTTGTTAATTTGTTTAAGTTGATTCTCAGAACATTTACAAATCTAAACTTTCATATAGTAAATTATTTATGTGAAAGTAAACAAAATAGCAAAACAGTGAATAAAGTGGCATGTGTAGTTATTCCCTTAATATTTCCAAGTGTTAAAGTCTTGCAGACATGTCAATATTAGCAGGTATATCCCAAAAATGATAGCAAATATGACTTAAAATATTGAAGTTTTAATAACTACTTAACTCTATAATATATATAACTAGTGTCAAGGGTTATTCCTGTTTCGGAACATTAAGTTTGCATAAAAACAGTTTTATTGCCTGTAAAATTTCTACAAGTTGTTGGCAACCTCGCTAAACTTAAAGTAAATTGCAGCTTTATTTGTCTATATACTAATCATCTTACGAATCAGCCTTATAATTGAAGTCAGTCTCACTGAACTAAGTTAAACTGCACTTCTAGTCTTAAAATATATGATAAGCTTTAAAACAAAAAGAAAGACCAGAGATGTTGCATGTTGAATAATCGAGACCAAATGCTTTAATATCATATAATCTACCTTACTCACATTGCAAATAAATATTCATAAGTATCAATTGGGGGAACTTAATCAAAATTGTAGACCATAGTAATTTCTCCCATATAAGCTTAACTAAACATGAAAATAAACACCTTAGTCCAATCTTATTTATAGAACCTCAACCTACGGAGTAGAGTACGAAAAGGGAGAAGTTTAATACTGAAGCAAAACTAAATATAATAATTTTAAAATTTTTACCATTATAAAGTAATATGTCACTCCCGCCCATATTTGATAATTTAACTTTGGTCACTGGTCTACAGCAACAGTGCCAGCATATTCCTATTTTTCCATGAGGTAGTTAGTTATAATATTTTATACCATCTATAATTTAAGTTTATATTGAGTCTAAAATAATATTCCAACTTACCTTTCATTTAAATTTCAACTCTAGGATAGTACTAGTGGATAACTGTTTATAGTTTGGTATAGCTAAGCTTATTATCAGCATCAAGCGGAAATTTTTGTGCGGCACCTCTTCTCAGCAACTCCACAAGTTCATCCTCTCCGATTTCTTCATCATTAGGATATCTTACTAGATCATTTTCAAATCAAAATCATCATAATAATTACTCTCAATATCTTCAATCGAAAGATATATATCATATTGTTCGAGATTATCGCCATTTTTAATGAAAATAATAGAAATATAAACTATTGCTTCTCATATCTGGGTAATTCCCTTAAATTAACTGTCTTAGGTCCTTTATTTTTATGCTTTGCATCCTCCTTGAATGATTCTAACATTAAATTCAAATCTTTTTCTATCTTTACTCATTTAGTCTTTTTACTATGTGAAAATGCCCAATAGTATATCTTTATTTTTACACTACTTAGTAGATTTAATATCAAGACAGATTATATAGTAATTTTGAATAAATATCTCTAAAACCTATAAAAGTGCAATTTTTATTAAAAGGTTTAGAATGATATATAAGTTCATTAAATTTGATTTACAATTTTAATGATTTGAAAGTGATACAATAAATTTTATATTTAATTATATTGTAAATTTTAAATACAAATTAATTGTAATTTCAAAAACTCTAAAATGGATTTAGGTAAGACTCATGATTATGAAAATTTAATTCTAAGATCTAGGGCAATTTGAATCACTACTCAAACATCAAATTCGCTAAAATGAAAATGTCTTGCTAATTAATATAATAAAATAAATTTATATATTTTTCAATCAAATTTTTACAATATCTCAAAATAACATGCAAGCTAAAAAAATAATTAAAGTCTGAAAAAGATTAACAATATAATATAATAATAATTTAGCTAAAATGATGATATTAATTATTATATAATTAAATTGATTTCATTAAATTTTTGCACATTTTGTAATTATATACTATGAGGACTTAAAAAGTATCGATGATTAAATTATTATTAATTACTCTCATTTTCACTATTTTAAAAGCTAAATTCTAATTTATCCACGCGCATTGCAGAAGAGAAAATTAAAAATAAATATAAAGAAATTGTTTAGGAATATTAATAAATCTATTTTTATAAAAAGTGAAATTCTAAAATCTACAGAGGTATAAATTATATTTATAAATAAAATGTATAGCATTAGTTTACCCTATATGCGGTTAATATTCAAGATTATTTTGATTTACCAAATACAAGCCACTTATATATACAAGACTTTGCAATAATTAGAGACAAAAATTAAATTCTAAGTGATTAAAAGATTCGTAAATTTAATCATAAATAGGATATAAGTTTCCAAAATCCACCCAAATAATATCAATGAGACCATCTTAAATTAAACATAACAAACTGATGATATAGATAAATATGAGTTTTATAGTATAAATATAAAATAAAACGAAAAAACTAAGAAGTTATAAGGGTTAGTACTTAGAGATAAAAAAAAGAAAATGATAGTTTAGAGTGTTAAAAATAGAGTTAAGCGTATTATGGCTAAATACAGATTTATGATTAAAACAATTTGAATTCAAATGAGTTAACTTATTAATAATAACCAGATAAAAGTGGATAGCAGCTATAAGAAATCTTAAACTATTAATTTTTTTAATTTTAAAATATTAACCATTGCGAGCTCGGATTTTTACAGTTGAGAAGATTTCAACCTCAGAAATTATTCAAAAATTAAACTTGATAATCATATAGTCAAAAATATTTAATCTGGCTAATATATGGCTTATAATTATTCCTTTATATATTATTTAATATTACTTAGACTAAAGATAGTTTTAAGATCTAGAAACATCCAAATTAAATAATAATTTGAACTTGCTTCTCTTTCTTAACATCGTAGTAAACTTTAGATAATATTGATACGAAATAATTTTTCACTTTTGAAGAGTCAAAACACTAATAATCTAAAAATGAATTTGTCATAAAAAACTTAATGCTTGGTAGATTAAATAAAAAACTTATAAACTTTTAGAGATAATCATCGATATTTATATCGATTACAAAAATTAATTATTATAGCCATTAGACTGCATTGAGGCATATATTAACAAAACCCAATAGTTAACCTGAAACATTGTGATTTTTGAAAATTTGGTTTTTTAACGACCGAAGACTCATTAAATGACATTGTTTTTGTTATCTAAAATGCTTTACTTAATTAAACTAATTTAGTACATTTATATAGAATAATTATTAAGCTAATATAAGTATAATAATAAATACATTATATTTTTACTAAGTATTAATAATTACATTGAGTATCTAATTAAGGAATCCTAATATTCCTTATGTAATTAGTCATAAATCTATCTGTAATTATGATTATTTCTATATCGATTTTTTAGGGTCCCTTTTTATAATATATAATGCTTTTATATCCACAAATAGTGAATAAATGAAAAAAATTTGAATCTCTATTCTTAAAAGAACAATGTTCCTAAAATCTAATTAGAATTTGTAAAAGTCTATAAAGACTTGTAAATCATAATTTAATCTAATTTAAACTATTATCAAAACAGTATTACATTTTTTAAATATAAAATATAAGATATTAATCATGTCCTATATTGGGACAATAAATTATTAATATATACATAGTTAAAATTATCAATGCATTAATAGTTTATATAACATAAGTAATATTGATTTATATGAATTTCACTAATGTTAGATTAGTGAAATGCATTTCACTAATTTATTATTAGTGAAATTCGTAAAAAAATAATAATATAAATGTCATTATATATATGAACCATTTTCAACAGGTTCGAAAATTAATGAATATTAATTTAAAACTATAATAAAGTTGATGATTATGCAGTATTATTGGAGCAAAGTTTATCAGACATTAAACTTAACTATGATTCTAAAAGCGTTGAAAGAATTTAAAATTCAAATTATAAGAATAATAGTAAATAATAAATAAAACAGAATATTCAAATAAATATAAATAAAGAATTACTAGATTATTAAGATTTAGAAATTTAAAAGAACTAATTAAAAAAGGTAGTTTTAAATATCGCCATATAAGGAAAATAAAACTATAATTAAAATATAATGCTGATATATTTTTAAGGTGTTATTACAAGGTTATATATAATTAATGCTTGAATTTTCATGTAAATTATCGTTTTTTATTCTCAATTAAATGAAGTAAGAAGTTTAATTCAATCTTTAAATAACATTACCCTCCATAAAAAATCTTATTAACTAATACTTTTACAAAAGCTACTAACTACCATCAAAGAATCATGATGTGATTATTCTAATATTGTTTACATCAATTAATTTATCAATCAAATTAAGCTGACTATTTCCCTTCTTTATAAAATCTTCAATAAATTTCAAGATAAAACCATATTTATAATTATGAATTAATCAGAAATGAAAAAATGAAGTCAATTATTAATATTAAACATTAAAAATAAAGCCAAGGATAAAGAAAGACTTTGATGTCAAAGAAAAACAGAAATATTCAAATATCCCAAAAATAATAAAATATAACAATTAACCCCTAAATTTAAATTTTTAAAACTATGTAAAAACTGAGAGAGACACAAGGTAAGTAAATTACTATAGTTAAGTTAGAGCTACTAATTATTTAAGAATTTATAGATTAAAAAGATTAGTAAGACTTTTATACTCAAGCTATAAAATTATAGTTATGATTCATTGAAAGCATGATATTAAAAATAATGGCTACTATTATAATAATGCTTACAATGAATGTTTCTATATTATTTGAAATATAAAAAACCATTAATTGAATTGCTTGAAATGACCGTAAATATATCTAAGAGTAGAACTATGCAAGCATCATTATGTCAATCACAGGTCAGTTCAAAACAGAATACACTTAATCATCCCAAAAACTCTTATAAAAAAGAGAAGGAATCTCGTTCTAGTGACAGACAATAGTAGCCTCATACCACTACTGTGGCTTCTACTAAAATAATTAGTTCATTATAGATGAATCACAGTGGAAAACTTGATTGAAATAATTCAAAATCGAATGACTCGTTGAAAGAAAGGTCATCTTCAAATAAAATGCTAAGGAGTAAAAAAACTCATCTTCACCCAAATTCCTCAAATATGAAATAATCTGTGTTCATATTAGAAAAAGAAGAAGGAAGTGCTTAAATAATAAATTAAAATTCTTAATCAGTAGCTCATATTGGGGTTATCGCTTTTAATTTTTTTAAATGCTTTTAATATTCAACTTGATTTTAATAGAATAATTTTGTGGGGTAATTAATTAAGCCTTTCAACACAAATCAGGATCATCAAGCAAATTTACAAGGCCATGAAATTAGCATTTAAACGCCATCTAAAGGATCTAGACTATTATATGTCTTTTAAACATCGTCTTATAGTAATTACCTTAAGAAAGATACTAATTTATGGAATTTTGTCTAGGGTCATATTTACAAAATGTCAAACAGCTATCACACTAAATAGACTTGCCATACACTTTATATTTGTACTCTTATCAACACGAGTATATGAGTTTACCCTTAGACAGTATGATCTTTAATTAAGCAAATAACAGTGTATCAAATAACTTCTCTAAATGTCAAAGGAGTTTTTTTCCTGCTGCAAGTTTGTCTTTCTAGATAAAATGATATGTTATTTAATGACTATAATTTTCAATTACACCAGAGTTTAATCATAAATCAAACAAGATAAAATAACCGTTTTCGACCTCGCCAGCCAAAATTTTCGAAACTAATCTATTTTTATTCTAAAATACTATATTTCTCTAGGTATTGTTTTAAATTATGGCAGTATCCTTCTGCAAAAATTGATATTATTTTTGAAAGAAAGAATCTTGAAATTAAATGAATCATTCATCAAAGTTAATTTATAAACTTTGCACAATAAAGAGATAACTTAGTGTATGATTATAAAAAGCTCTAAGATAAGAATTAAAGTTTTAGAAAAGATAAGGAAATCATCATTAACGTACTTAGGAATAAAAAAATAAATATAAAGCCATGATGTCCTCTATTTAAGACTAAAAGAATGATCTAAATTTGTAACAGAAGAAGAGACAATCTGCTTGAAAAACTAAAACACTACAAAAATGGGTAACGAGGAGAAAATAAACTTCAACGAGTAGTAAATTAATGTTATGAAAGAGTGCTGAAATAACAGGATAATCAGAGAGAGAGTAATTAGTACAAACTACATATTAATTAAGGGAGTACTAAATGTAAAAAAAGAACTTTCACAGTTAAAAACTTGATGATTTTAAGATTACTACAACTGACAAATAATTAATTGGCAATATAAAAAAAGGAAATATAAAATGAAACTAGAATTACAGCTACAAATTTAAGAAGATTAATTAAATCAATAAATAAAATAGAAGCATTCAGAATTGATGCAGCTTTCCGAAATTAAGAAACAACAAAAAATTACAGTATAAGTAATAAAATCAGGATTACTTTCAATATGAGATAGCCAATCTATAATAGTAACTCGAAGAAGCGCTCTCTATTAATGAGAATGAAACTATTTCAAATTCTCAATTTCTTCAAATAAGAACTATTCATGAAATTAAGATAGAAGCCAAAAAAAAGGCTTTTAAAAGAGAATCGAGAAAAGCAAGTAAATTTATGTGTTAAAATAAGAAAAAAATAAACCTTGTTAGAGTGTATGCGATTTAGAGCTAGACATAAAGACTTAAAATAATAAAGGATAATTGAGAAGCAGATCAAAATTGAAATCATTTAAAAAAATGCTTAGATAAACAAATTGAAGAAACTTTAGTATGTTATAGATGTTTCAAAATACAAAGACACAATCATGAATTACAAATTACAACTTTTGCAGCAATATCTATCTAAAAAGAGGAAATTTATAGCATTAAGACTAAATATACAAAAAATCA
>ARYC01019315.1:0-13522 GCA_000711775.1 Oxytricha trifallax | reverse complement strand
TATTATGAGATTCTGAATTAAAATATCATTACCATTCCATACTAATCTTTGACAAAGTTAATATTTATAAAATAAACAGTAAGCCTTACTTCAATTACACTTAAGTTACTGATAATATTATAAAGCAATTGACCGTATGTATTTATTGCACTTTCTAACTATTAATGCTTCACATATCTTTTTAGTAGTATTCTTTCATCTCCAATAAATTTTTAGAAATATAATTTGTTCTCTGGCTTAAACAAGAATAACGACTTTTGATTTTTTGGATGGAAAAGTGTAAAGCCCATGCGAATGAGTGACAAAGTAGACCTAAGATTAAACAAAATATTAATCATAAAAATTCTAGAAATTCTCACCAACATTAAAGTTTAATATGGAAATATTAATTTCAAAGGAACCTAGACTATTGTAACACCTCATTAATATAGTTTACTAAGAGAATTTACTTCACGAAGACTAAAAAAGTATAAAGCAATTCTAGATATCTTAAAGACTGTTCAAGACAGCATATAAATATCGCAGTGATTAAGAAACAACTATGTTCATTAGAAATTAAAAAAAATATGATTATGACAATATAATTCAGATCTTATGTGAAAAAGGCAAACAATAATCAGTACTTACTTAAAGGTAATTACAAATTGTACAATAAAGAGAACTACAACAATCAAAAACTTACTATCTGCCTTAAGATAGGGATCTAGAGGATGTATAGAGGGATAAAGAGCTGAACAAGAAAAACTTAGAATGTAAGCAAAACTTTTAATTTAGTTTATGAATATTTAAAGATGATTCTGTTCTATAATTTTATGAGTGAAATTTTTATGATGAAATCAATGGAAATAAAATAATAGAAAAGTTTAAAGTTTGAATATAATTTTCAAAATAATAAAATTGTATTTTGATTCTAGTAGCAAAAATATTGTCTCAATATTATCTATTTTTAATAGCTTTCCCTTTTGTCGATATAAGAAGTCAAGTTTTATAGTATATTTATTTGAGGAAGACTCGATTGAACATTATATAATTAGGAAGTTATGCTAAAAACGAAACTTATATAGTATTATGATTATACTGGCAAATTATTTCTCCATAATTCAAAACACGGTAATATTGGATCGATCACCACTGGGATTAAATAAGAGAAAAAGTATATTTCTTGAGGAAGGTCCTTGATTTGCTAGTATTTAAATTAGAAATAGTTACTGCAGAGGAGGGTTGCTTTATCTAGGAACTTAATTAAAAAGCTGTTGAAAAAATCAAAGAGTAGCTATAAAAAAATTAAATTATAGATGAATTTCTTTACTATCAAAAACAGTCTAAGAGAGCTTGTGTGCCAAAAAAAGCTAGATGTAGATTAAGATTTAAGAAAATGGTGCGAAAATGTCTTATTTTGATTTATCAATAAAATGAAACAATTAAATATCTTATTTCATAAATTCAATTCAATAGCATCTACTTTTAAAAAAATTGTAATCAGCTCAAAATTAAAATCACAATTTATTTTTGTGTTATCTTATCTTTTACTTTCTTTCTTCTTGGCTTACAACAGTTTTCTATGTTCAGGTAGTTTTCTTCATTTTTATGGAATTCAAAAATCAGGGCTGAATTTAATATAAAAATTTAAAAGTCATCTTAATCTCTTTAAATGAATCAGACTTCCCTTAAAGCTAAGTGAAGCATCTAAACATTTCAGCAAATCAGATTCTAAATTTAAATCTTTCTAAATCTCCACAATATATTTTCATGAACCTACAATTTTTAAAGTATATATTTCAAGTTAATTTTTTAAATATTTATTTTAATTCAAATTTCTTATATATAATTATAGCTTAAACTTTTAACTCATTTACCGCCTTTCTATACAAGAAATGAAATTATTTAGTAAATGCCTCAAGATACTTAAGATCAAACAATAAACCTGGTGGATCCTTTATTGAACCTTTAATTTATATATCCCGAAAAAGCTCAAAATCTCGTCTTAGAGGAAGTTTAAGCCTTTTTCCCTATTCATAATTATGTATTAAATACAAAAGTCTCATCTTTAAAGAGAAATTTCTTTGTATACTTATTTTTTTGGAGTATAGACCATCAGTATCTCAAAGCAATCAAAAAGTCAAATTTATCTTTTCAACAGCATAATTGAATAAAAAAAATAAGTAGCTTTTAAGAATCGCATCCACATCACATGCAATTATCTGAGTTGAACAAGCCGTCGATTTAGCAACATAAAATGTTTCTTGCAACAGCAGTAGGCTGAATAAGATTTCTTAAAACACGATCCAATATTGAGGCATTATGCACATTTACCACAGTCAAAAAGCAACCACCAGATTATCAATATTTTTAGCAGATTTTGTAGATCTTTTTACAGGCATCGATTAAGCGTTACAAAAAACTTCCCAATGTAATAACTAGGACTACAATTGCTATTGCAATAAACACCCCAACGAATATTAGAAATGAATGAACAAACTCAAACCTCTTCGGATCAAAAATAATGCAGATGAATGGGATTAAATCGAGAGGAGCTGTGAGTTAAGCATTGAAATCACTAAAATCAGGTGGGCCACAAATTTCACCGAAGTGCAAATTTTTTCTAATCAACATAAATGCAATAACCAGATGGATTATTATTCTAAAAACTAAACATTTGTTTTATTCAATAAATTATAATACTATAGATTGCAATAGCAATTAAGAATTCTTGACCGGATATAAGTTTCAATTTCCTAGAATTAGTGATATGTAATGTCTCGAAACTATAAATATTGCAAGATATTAATAAAACTTTCATAAAACTGATAAAAATAGAATATAGAAATAAATTAAAGCAAACGAACAACATATAACAAAGTTATTGCAAAAGTTAAGAACAAACAGACATAAAACGTAGTAAGAAGTGTTGCATGTCTGCATTTGAAATGCAATTCTGCACAAGCGTATAACTCTTCAAAGTCATTTTAAAGGAAATGTTTTGTTCTTCTTTTTAGTCTATATAACAGTCTTTATCACAAAATTGAGATAGTTTCATTAGATAAAAGGAGTAGTTTTTGAAATTTTACGATACTATGTCAATCATTATTGTCAATAGCTGCAGTTTAAATTAGTAAAAGGATAATTATATTACAATTGCAGTTCCCGCTGTTCTGTAGAACTCAGAAGTGAAATTAGTATATCTTCCTCGGAAATTTACTGAATTACCTCCGATGATTGCCTTTTTATTTCATAAGCAATTCAATCAACCTCCATGTCATATTATCCTATAATGATAAGTTTAAAATTAAACTACTTACAATTAATTTTCCAGTCAAATAATGTTATTTTTATCATGACACAAAAAGATCTAATCTCAACAATTTTCGGCTTTTTAAGAAAGCTTATGACAATAAAAATATTATATAAAAATAAATACTAATTTTAAGGTTATTTAATAATTTCTAGAAATTACTATACCCCAGGTTTTTCAAAGTATGTTAAATATTTTAATTAACTATAATATATATGAAATTTGACCGTTTTACATTTAATTTTAAACTTATTCCTTTTACTTTGATATTTATAAAAACTTACAATGTTGAGAAATTTAAATTAAGATAATAATTTATATTCCCATTAAAACATTATTCTTCTTCCAAGCATAATACATGTCTTGTTTTGCTTAGATTTTGACTTTTGGTATCTCAAATTATTTTTCAAATTTCATTCTAATATTTGGGGTTTTAACTTTCTCTCATCTCAAACGATTTAAATTTTTTAATTATTTGTAAAACATGTTCAGGTAGCAAAGATGAATATCTTATCATAGTGCATCAATCCCAGTGTAATGTCAACAATCATTTAATTGTAAATAATTGATGATGTTAAAATAATAAAAGGTTTATTTAATCTTGTATTTTGGCACCTTATTCTCTTAGATTTTTGGGATTGTATACTCTATTTTAACTATATACTGGGGTTGGATCATCTAATCAATGAACAATAATTTAATGTTGTGATACCTATCTTCATCGTCGAACTTCCTAATCTTTTTATTTAAACTTAAGAATATTGCGGTCGTCAAATTTTTCATTGTTAACCTTGTTTAAACGCATATTTTATTCACTTCCATTATTATCTTAGTTTTTTTTGTTAATTTGTTTAAGTTGATTCTCAGAACATTTACAAATCTAAACTTTCATATAGTAAATTATTTATGTGAAAGTAAACAAAATAGCAAAACAGTGAATAAAGTGGCATGTGTAGTTATTCCCTTAATATTTCCAAGTGTTAAAGTCTTGCAGACATGTCAATATTAGCAGGTATATCCCAAAAATGATAGCAAATATGACTTAAAATATTGAAGTTTTAATAACTACTTAACTCTATAATATATATAACTAGTGTCAAGGGTTATTCCTGTTTCGGAACATTAAGTTTGCATAAAAACAGTTTTATTGCCTGTAAAATTTCTACAAGTTGTTGGCAACCTCGCTAAACTTAAAGTAAATTGCAGCTTTATTTGTCTATATACTAATCATCTTACGAATCAGCCTTATAATTGAAGTCAGTCTCACTGAACTAAGTTAAACTGCACTTCTAGTCTTAAAATATATGATAAGCTTTAAAACAAAAAGAAAGACCAGAGATGTTGCATGTTGAATAATCGAGACCAAATGCTTTAATATCATATAATCTACCTTACTCACATTGCAAATAAATATTCATAAGTATCAATTGGGGGAACTTAATCAAAATTGTAGACCATAGTAATTTCTCCCATATAAGCTTAACTAAACATGAAAATAAACACCTTAGTCCAATCTTATTTATAGAACCTCAACCTACGGAGTAGAGTACGAAAAGGGAGAAGTTTAATACTGAAGCAAAACTAAATATAATAATTTTAAAATTTTTACCATTATAAAGTAATATGTCACTCCCGCCCATATTTGATAATTTAACTTTGGTCACTGGTCTACAGCAACAGTGCCAGCATATTCCTATTTTTCCATGAGGTAGTTAGTTATAATATTTTATACCATCTATAATTTAAGTTTATATTGAGTCTAAAATAATATTCCAACTTACCTTTCATTTAAATTTCAACTCTAGGATAGTACTAGTGGATAACTGTTTATAGTTTGGTATAGCTAAGCTTATTATCAGCATCAAGCGGAAATTTTTGTGCGGCACCTCTTCTCAGCAACTCCACAAGTTCATCCTCTCCGATTTCTTCATCATTAGGATATCTTACTAGATCATTTTCAAATCAAAATCATCATAATAATTACTCTCAATATCTTCAATCGAAAGATATATATCATATTGTTCGAGATTATCGCCATTTTTAATGAAAATAATAGAAATATAAACTATTGCTTCTCATATCTGGGTAATTCCCTTAAATTAACTGTCTTAGGTCCTTTATTTTTATGCTTTGCATCCTCCTTGAATGATTCTAACATTAAATTCAAATCTTTTTCTATCTTTACTCATTTAGTCTTTTTACTATGTGAAAATGCCCAATAGTATATCTTTATTTTTACACTACTTAGTAGATTTAATATCAAGACAGATTATATAGTAATTTTGAATAAATATCTCTAAAACCTATAAAAGTGCAATTTTTATTAAAAGGTTTAGAATGATATATAAGTTCATTAAATTTGATTTACAATTTTAATGATTTGAAAGTGATACAATAAATTTTATATTTAATTATATTGTAAATTTTAAATACAAATTAATTGTAATTTCAAAAACTCTAAAATGGATTTAGGTAAGACTCATGATTATGAAAATTTAATTCTAAGATCTAGGGCAATTTGAATCACTACTCAAACATCAAATTCGCTAAAATGAAAATGTCTTGCTAATTAATATAATAAAATAAATTTATATATTTTTCAATCAAATTTTTACAATATCTCAAAATAACATGCAAGCTAAAAAAATAATTAAAGTCTGAAAAAGATTAACAATATAATATAATAATAATTTAGCTAAAATGATGATATTAATTATTATATAATTAAATTGATTTCATTAAATTTTTGCACATTTTGTAATTATATACTATGAGGACTTAAAAAGTATCGATGATTAAATTATTATTAATTACTCTCATTTTCACTATTTTAAAAGCTAAATTCTAATTTATCCACGCGCATTGCAGAAGAGAAAATTAAAAATAAATATAAAGAAATTGTTTAGGAATATTAATAAATCTATTTTTATAAAAAGTGAAATTCTAAAATCTACAGAGGTATAAATTATATTTATAAATAAAATGTATAGCATTAGTTTACCCTATATGCGGTTAATATTCAAGATTATTTTGATTTACCAAATACAAGCCACTTATATATACAAGACTTTGCAATAATTAGAGACAAAAATTAAATTCTAAGTGATTAAAAGATTCGTAAATTTAATCATAAATAGGATATAAGTTTCCAAAATCCACCCAAATAATATCAATGAGACCATCTTAAATTAAACATAACAAACTGATGATATAGATAAATATGAGTTTTATAGTATAAATATAAAATAAAACGAAAAAACTAAGAAGTTATAAGGGTTAGTACTTAGAGATAAAAAAAAGAAAATGATAGTTTAGAGTGTTAAAAATAGAGTTAAGCGTATTATGGCTAAATACAGATTTATGATTAAAACAATTTGAATTCAAATGAGTTAACTTATTAATAATAACCAGATAAAAGTGGATAGCAGCTATAAGAAATCTTAAACTATTAATTTTTTTAATTTTAAAATATTAACCATTGCGAGCTCGGATTTTTACAGTTGAGAAGATTTCAACCTCAGAAATTATTCAAAAATTAAACTTGATAATCATATAGTCAAAAATATTTAATCTGGCTAATATATGGCTTATAATTATTCCTTTATATATTATTTAATATTACTTAGACTAAAGATAGTTTTAAGATCTAGAAACATCCAAATTAAATAATAATTTGAACTTGCTTCTCTTTCTTAACATCGTAGTAAACTTTAGATAATATTGATACGAAATAATTTTTCACTTTTGAAGAGTCAAAACACTAATAATCTAAAAATGAATTTGTCATAAAAAACTTAATGCTTGGTAGATTAAATAAAAAACTTATAAACTTTTAGAGATAATCATCGATATTTATATCGATTACAAAAATTAATTATTATAGCCATTAGACTGCATTGAGGCATATATTAACAAAACCCAATAGTTAACCTGAAACATTGTGATTTTTGAAAATTTGGTTTTTTAACGACCGAAGACTCATTAAATGACATTGTTTTTGTTATCTAAAATGCTTTACTTAATTAAACTAATTTAGTACATTTATATAGAATAATTATTAAGCTAATATAAGTATAATAATAAATACATTATATTTTTACTAAGTATTAATAATTACATTGAGTATCTAATTAAGGAATCCTAATATTCCTTATGTAATTAGTCATAAATCTATCTGTAATTATGATTATTTCTATATCGATTTTTTAGGGTCCCTTTTTATAATATATAATGCTTTTATATCCACAAATAGTGAATAAATGAAAAAAATTTGAATCTCTATTCTTAAAAGAACAATGTTCCTAAAATCTAATTAGAATTTGTAAAAGTCTATAAAGACTTGTAAATCATAATTTAATCTAATTTAAACTATTATCAAAACAGTATTACATTTTTTAAATATAAAATATAAGATATTAATCATGTCCTATATTGGGACAATAAATTATTAATATATACATAGTTAAAATTATCAATGCATTAATAGTTTATATAACATAAGTAATATTGATTTATATGAATTTCACTAATGTTAGATTAGTGAAATGCATTTCACTAATTTATTATTAGTGAAATTCGTAAAAAAATAATAATATAAATGTCATTATATATATGAACCATTTTCAACAGGTTCGAAAATTAATGAATATTAATTTAAAACTATAATAAAGTTGATGATTATGCAGTATTATTGGAGCAAAGTTTATCAGACATTAAACTTAACTATGATTCTAAAAGCGTTGAAAGAATTTAAAATTCAAATTATAAGAATAATAGTAAATAATAAATAAAACAGAATATTCAAATAAATATAAATAAAGAATTACTAGATTATTAAGATTTAGAAATTTAAAAGAACTAATTAAAAAAGGTAGTTTTAAATATCGCCATATAAGGAAAATAAAACTATAATTAAAATATAATGCTGATATATTTTTAAGGTGTTATTACAAGGTTATATATAATTAATGCTTGAATTTTCATGTAAATTATCGTTTTTTATTCTCAATTAAATGAAGTAAGAAGTTTAATTCAATCTTTAAATAACATTACCCTCCATAAAAAATCTTATTAACTAATACTTTTACAAAAGCTACTAACTACCATCAAAGAATCATGATGTGATTATTCTAATATTGTTTACATCAATTAATTTATCAATCAAATTAAGCTGACTATTTCCCTTCTTTATAAAATCTTCAATAAATTTCAAGATAAAACCATATTTATAATTATGAATTAATCAGAAATGAAAAAATGAAGTCAATTATTAATATTAAACATTAAAAATAAAGCCAAGGATAAAGAAAGACTTTGATGTCAAAGAAAAACAGAAATATTCAAATATCCCAAAAATAATAAAATATAACAATTAACCCCTAAATTTAAATTTTTAAAACTATGTAAAAACTGAGAGAGACACAAGGTAAGTAAATTACTATAGTTAAGTTAGAGCTACTAATTATTTAAGAATTTATAGATTAAAAAGATTAGTAAGACTTTTATACTCAAGCTATAAAATTATAGTTATGATTCATTGAAAGCATGATATTAAAAATAATGGCTACTATTATAATAATGCTTACAATGAATGTTTCTATATTATTTGAAATATAAAAAACCATTAATTGAATTGCTTGAAATGACCGTAAATATATCTAAGAGTAGAACTATGCAAGCATCATTATGTCAATCACAGGTCAGTTCAAAACAGAATACACTTAATCATCCCAAAAACTCTTATAAAAAAGAGAAGGAATCTCGTTCTAGTGACAGACAATAGTAGCCTCATACCACTACTGTGGCTTCTACTAAAATAATTAGTTCATTATAGATGAATCACAGTGGAAAACTTGATTGAAATAATTCAAAATCGAATGACTCGTTGAAAGAAAGGTCATCTTCAAATAAAATGCTAAGGAGTAAAAAAACTCATCTTCACCCAAATTCCTCAAATATGAAATAATCTGTGTTCATATTAGAAAAAGAAGAAGGAAGTGCTTAAATAATAAATTAAAATTCTTAATCAGTAGCTCATATTGGGGTTATCGCTTTTAATTTTTTTAAATGCTTTTAATATTCAACTTGATTTTAATAGAATAATTTTGTGGGGTAATTAATTAAGCCTTTCAACACAAATCAGGATCATCAAGCAAATTTACAAGGCCATGAAATTAGCATTTAAACGCCATCTAAAGGATCTAGACTATTATATGTCTTTTAAACATCGTCTTATAGTAATTACCTTAAGAAAGATACTAATTTATGGAATTTTGTCTAGGGTCATATTTACAAAATGTCAAACAGCTATCACACTAAATAGACTTGCCATACACTTTATATTTGTACTCTTATCAACACGAGTATATGAGTTTACCCTTAGACAGTATGATCTTTAATTAAGCAAATAACAGTGTATCAAATAACTTCTCTAAATGTCAAAGGAGTTTTTTTCCTGCTGCAAGTTTGTCTTTCTAGATAAAATGATATGTTATTTAATGACTATAATTTTCAATTACACCAGAGTTTAATCATAAATCAAACAAGATAAAATAACCGTTTTCGACCTCGCCAGCCAAAATTTTCGAAACTAATCTATTTTTATTCTAAAATACTATATTTCTCTAGGTATTGTTTTAAATTATGGCAGTATCCTTCTGCAAAAATTGATATTATTTTTGAAAGAAAGAATCTTGAAATTAAATGAATCATTCATCAAAGTTAATTTATAAACTTTGCACAATAAAGAGATAACTTAGTGTATGATTATAAAAAGCTCTAAGATAAGAATTAAAGTTTTAGAAAAGATAAGGAAATCATCATTAACGTACTTAGGAATAAAAAAATAAATATAAAGCCATGATGTCCTCTATTTAAGACTAAAAGAATGATCTAAATTTGTAACAGAAGAAGAGACAATCTGCTTGAAAAACTAAAACACTACAAAAATGGGTAACGAGGAGAAAATAAACTTCAACGAGTAGTAAATTAATGTTATGAAAGAGTGCTGAAATAACAGGATAATCAGAGAGAGAGTAATTAGTACAAACTACATATTAATTAAGGGAGTACTAAATGTAAAAAAAGAACTTTCACAGTTAAAAACTTGATGATTTTAAGATTACTACAACTGACAAATAATTAATTGGCAATATAAAAAAAGGAAATATAAAATGAAACTAGAATTACAGCTACAAATTTAAGAAGATTAATTAAATCAATAAATAAAATAGAAGCATTCAGAATTGATGCAGCTTTCCGAAATTAAGAAACAACAAAAAATTACAGTATAAGTAATAAAATCAGGATTACTTTCAATATGAGATAGCCAATCTATAATAGTAACTCGAAGAAGCGCTCTCTATTAATGAGAATGAAACTATTTCAAATTCTCAATTTCTTCAAATAAGAACTATTCATGAAATTAAGATAGAAGCCAAAAAAAAGGCTTTTAAAAGAGAATCGAGAAAAGCAAGTAAATTTATGTGTTAAAATAAGAAAAAAATAAACCTTGTTAGAGTGTATGCGATTTAGAGCTAGACATAAAGACTTAAAATAATAAAGGATAATTGAGAAGCAGATCAAAATTGAAATCATTTAAAAAAATGCTTAGATAAACAAATTGAAGAAACTTTAGTATGTTATAGATGTTTCAAAATACAAAGACACAATCATGAATTACAAATTACAACTTTTGCAGCAATATCTATCTAAAAAGAGGAAATTTATAGCATTAAGACTAAATATACAAAAAATCAAATTTTTGTCAGACTTTCTAGCTTTACTCATTATTTTAAAGTATCAATTATTTTTTTATATTAAATATATATTTATTAATATACCATTTTTTCCACATCATTTTATAGTTTTAATTGGCTGAAATTTAGTTAAATTAACTAAAAATAGATATTAACGACTAATCAAATTAAACGATTAGAAAAGATAGATTTTTGAAAGAAAAAAACATTAAATAACATAAATCCAATCTTAATTCCTTCTCTTATAAATTCAGTTCAACGATTACAAAAAACAGTTCTCGAGAAGGCAAGTAATAACTGTAAAATCAGATGAAATTGACAATCTTAATAAGCAAATAGTTGATATAAAAATGTAAATTTAAATTTCAATAATTTAATGAAATGGAAGCAAGAAAGAGAACAGAAGCGAGTTAAAATAATTAATAAAGAAACTCAACTGA
The DNA here is from genome assembly GCA_000711775.1 of Oxytricha trifallax. Lineage (NCBI taxonomy): Eukaryota > Ciliophora > Spirotrichea > Sporadotrichida > Oxytrichidae > Oxytricha > Oxytricha trifallax. Next base: position 2,033 of record ARYC01019315.1, on the reverse strand, counting down.
ATAAAAGAATTTTATTATAATTGATGGATTCGCAATTAAAATTAACTAGAGCAGCATGAGCGTTCTTCAATAGTAAGTGTCTAAGAAAGAAAGAAGTTTTGCTATAAATGTTACATTAACCAAAGATTAGAGCCATTAGAAGGAAAGAACAAATAAACAAAGAAAATAAGATATTTCTAAAAGAACTCAAAGATTTAAAATAAAGATTTATTTAATGGTTGAGAAGGATACTGAATAATAGAAATTAGTCAATATATTAAGTAATCAACAGAGAAACTTTAAAATAATCTATATTTATGAAAATTAACAACCTCCATAACTTACTCAATCAATAGAATGATTTTAATGTGAATAACTTTCATTAGCTGAACTTATTCAATAAAGAGGTTTAATATTATATATTTTAAATATAAAGCATTTAGTAATTTTATAGCTATTAACGGAGGATTTGCGTTTGCACCAATAAATTAGCAATTAAGATAATATCTTACAACAACTGAAACATAATTGAAAAATTGTGCAAGCGAAAGAGAAAGCATTAAACAATAACTAGTCTTTGAAGAAAAGTCTAAAACCAAAGAAAGCTAGAATCTCTAAACTTAGTTTCAAAGAAAATAAGATAAGACCTCAAAGATTAATGTGTATAACTGAAAAGTGAAATTGAGGGATTAATAATACTAAACTTAAGAATAAAGTAAACTAACTGCAGAATTAACAGTAGGAGTAAATCGATGACATCATTTCAAAATTAGAAATGAGTGATTTAGAATTTAGTCAGAAAATAACTTGTTAAAGAGATGAATATGAGAAGGAACAAGCTTAAATGCAGGAAATAATTTTGAAAATAAGGAGGTTGGATTTAATAAAATAGGCAAGTACAAAAAAAGATCAGATAAATGTGGCTAAAGTTTATATGGAGGTATTAAAGTCCTTGTCTCTAATAAATTCATCTGTTTAAGTGTAGGCAGGAGATAAACTAGTCTGAGACTTATGAATAACTTAAATTCTTTATGAAAAATGATTGAAAGAAGTTTTCTAAAATATTACAAATTAGTCTGTGTTTGTAAACAATCCCAATAGAAATCAAACAAATATAGTAGGGAATATATTTTGTCTTTATAGTCTAATAAGAACTAAATATCTAAAGTCTTAATTTATTTTAAGAATACGGAATTAACAATTGGATTAATATTCTTGTCTAAAATTAATCATCTCACTCTTGATACTATGAATAATGAGAATTAACCAGAATCCTTTCTCCACATTGATAATGTTTTTGAATTTAATTATTAGAATCGTAAAAATCTTTTAGTGCTTGGTGATACTCAACCAATTAAGTTTATAATTTAAGAATTAAAAGTATTGTGAGAAACAACAATTAAAAATAAACATAAATATGAATCTGATCAAATGATCTCTTATTTCACTTTGAACTAACCAAGTAATTTTGGATGGGTAACTTCTAGTTTTATCATTTTAATTAAAAGTTAGAGTTCTTAGCCTATCAGTAAATTAATAAATCAAAAACAATACTTATCTTTGAATGACTCTCATCAATGTCTGTAACTATGCTATATAATAACATTTGCAGCATCCAATCTGATAGAGTTTTCGATAAAAACATCATCATAGCAGCTTAATTTAGCAAGTTTAATCAAATTAAATACTGAACAAACAAGCATTATCGAATGAATTTAATTAGAGAAATACAATAATAAATGATAGAAGCAAACATATGTCGTAAAGATAAGATAGGACTAATAGATTGCAAGAAAAATTAAATGAATCGCATTTTAAATGACTCAAGTGACATGGTTTTATAGGAGGCATGTTACCACTTTTAATTAAACGCAGTGATTAAAATAATAAAAAGTGCTATGAAAGTACAATAAAATAAGAAATTAGTAATGAGAAACATAATCTGAGAATGAAGGCTTTTAACATGATATTAGAACTGCAGCGGGAGAGGGTCAAGGAAATTCATGAGGTGACCTGGAATCAAGCAAATCCACTAAATTTGGGCTCCTAATCAA
>ARYC01019314.1:0-11292 GCA_000711775.1 Oxytricha trifallax | reverse complement strand
CTAGTCTTAAAATATATGATAAGCTTTAAAACAAAAAGAAAGACCAGAGATGTTGCATGTTGAATAATCGAGACCAAATGCTTTAATATCATATAATCTACCTTACTCACATTGCAAATAAATATTCATAAGTATCAATTGGGGGAACTTAATCAAAATTGTAGACCATAGTAATTTCTCCCATATAAGCTTAACTAAACATGAAAATAAACACCTTAGTCCAATCTTATTTATAGAACCTCAACCTACGGAGTAGAGTACGAAAAGGGAGAAGTTTAATACTGAAGCAAAACTAAATATAATAATTTTAAAATTTTTACCATTATAAAGTAATATGTCACTCCCGCCCATATTTGATAATTTAACTTTGGTCACTGGTCTACAGCAACAGTGCCAGCATATTCCTATTTTTCCATGAGGTAGTTAGTTATAATATTTTATACCATCTATAATTTAAGTTTATATTGAGTCTAAAATAATATTCCAACTTACCTTTCATTTAAATTTCAACTCTAGGATAGTACTAGTGGATAACTGTTTATAGTTTGGTATAGCTAAGCTTATTATCAGCATCAAGCGGAAATTTTTGTGCGGCACCTCTTCTCAGCAACTCCACAAGTTCATCCTCTCCGATTTCTTCATCATTAGGATATCTTACTAGATCATTTTCAAATCAAAATCATCATAATAATTACTCTCAATATCTTCAATCGAAAGATATATATCATATTGTTCGAGATTATCGCCATTTTTAATGAAAATAATAGAAATATAAACTATTGCTTCTCATATCTGGGTAATTCCCTTAAATTAACTGTCTTAGGTCCTTTATTTTTATGCTTTGCATCCTCCTTGAATGATTCTAACATTAAATTCAAATCTTTTTCTATCTTTACTCATTTAGTCTTTTTACTATGTGAAAATGCCCAATAGTATATCTTTATTTTTACACTACTTAGTAGATTTAATATCAAGACAGATTATATAGTAATTTTGAATAAATATCTCTAAAACCTATAAAAGTGCAATTTTTATTAAAAGGTTTAGAATGATATATAAGTTCATTAAATTTGATTTACAATTTTAATGATTTGAAAGTGATACAATAAATTTTATATTTAATTATATTGTAAATTTTAAATACAAATTAATTGTAATTTCAAAAACTCTAAAATGGATTTAGGTAAGACTCATGATTATGAAAATTTAATTCTAAGATCTAGGGCAATTTGAATCACTACTCAAACATCAAATTCGCTAAAATGAAAATGTCTTGCTAATTAATATAATAAAATAAATTTATATATTTTTCAATCAAATTTTTACAATATCTCAAAATAACATGCAAGCTAAAAAAATAATTAAAGTCTGAAAAAGATTAACAATATAATATAATAATAATTTAGCTAAAATGATGATATTAATTATTATATAATTAAATTGATTTCATTAAATTTTTGCACATTTTGTAATTATATACTATGAGGACTTAAAAAGTATCGATGATTAAATTATTATTAATTACTCTCATTTTCACTATTTTAAAAGCTAAATTCTAATTTATCCACGCGCATTGCAGAAGAGAAAATTAAAAATAAATATAAAGAAATTGTTTAGGAATATTAATAAATCTATTTTTATAAAAAGTGAAATTCTAAAATCTACAGAGGTATAAATTATATTTATAAATAAAATGTATAGCATTAGTTTACCCTATATGCGGTTAATATTCAAGATTATTTTGATTTACCAAATACAAGCCACTTATATATACAAGACTTTGCAATAATTAGAGACAAAAATTAAATTCTAAGTGATTAAAAGATTCGTAAATTTAATCATAAATAGGATATAAGTTTCCAAAATCCACCCAAATAATATCAATGAGACCATCTTAAATTAAACATAACAAACTGATGATATAGATAAATATGAGTTTTATAGTATAAATATAAAATAAAACGAAAAAACTAAGAAGTTATAAGGGTTAGTACTTAGAGATAAAAAAAAGAAAATGATAGTTTAGAGTGTTAAAAATAGAGTTAAGCGTATTATGGCTAAATACAGATTTATGATTAAAACAATTTGAATTCAAATGAGTTAACTTATTAATAATAACCAGATAAAAGTGGATAGCAGCTATAAGAAATCTTAAACTATTAATTTTTTTAATTTTAAAATATTAACCATTGCGAGCTCGGATTTTTACAGTTGAGAAGATTTCAACCTCAGAAATTATTCAAAAATTAAACTTGATAATCATATAGTCAAAAATATTTAATCTGGCTAATATATGGCTTATAATTATTCCTTTATATATTATTTAATATTACTTAGACTAAAGATAGTTTTAAGATCTAGAAACATCCAAATTAAATAATAATTTGAACTTGCTTCTCTTTCTTAACATCGTAGTAAACTTTAGATAATATTGATACGAAATAATTTTTCACTTTTGAAGAGTCAAAACACTAATAATCTAAAAATGAATTTGTCATAAAAAACTTAATGCTTGGTAGATTAAATAAAAAACTTATAAACTTTTAGAGATAATCATCGATATTTATATCGATTACAAAAATTAATTATTATAGCCATTAGACTGCATTGAGGCATATATTAACAAAACCCAATAGTTAACCTGAAACATTGTGATTTTTGAAAATTTGGTTTTTTAACGACCGAAGACTCATTAAATGACATTGTTTTTGTTATCTAAAATGCTTTACTTAATTAAACTAATTTAGTACATTTATATAGAATAATTATTAAGCTAATATAAGTATAATAATAAATACATTATATTTTTACTAAGTATTAATAATTACATTGAGTATCTAATTAAGGAATCCTAATATTCCTTATGTAATTAGTCATAAATCTATCTGTAATTATGATTATTTCTATATCGATTTTTTAGGGTCCCTTTTTATAATATATAATGCTTTTATATCCACAAATAGTGAATAAATGAAAAAAATTTGAATCTCTATTCTTAAAAGAACAATGTTCCTAAAATCTAATTAGAATTTGTAAAAGTCTATAAAGACTTGTAAATCATAATTTAATCTAATTTAAACTATTATCAAAACAGTATTACATTTTTTAAATATAAAATATAAGATATTAATCATGTCCTATATTGGGACAATAAATTATTAATATATACATAGTTAAAATTATCAATGCATTAATATTTATATAACATAATTAATATTGATTTATATGAATTTCACTAATGTTAGATTAGTGAAATGCATTTCACTAATTTATTATTAGTGAAATTCGTAAAAAAATAATAATATAAATGTCATTATATATATGAACCATTTTCAACAGGTTCGAAAATTAATGAATATTAATTTAAAACTATAATAAAGTTGATGATTATGCAGTATTATTGGAGCAAAGTTTATCAGACATTAAACTTAACTATGATTCTAAAAGCGTTGAAAGAATTTAAAATTCAAATTATAAGAATAATAGTAAATAATAAATAAAACAGAATATTCAAATAAATATAAATAAAGAATTACTAGATTATTAAGATTTAGAAATTTAAAAGAACTAATTAAAAAAGGTAGTTTTAAATATCGCCATATAAGGAAAATAAAACTATAATTAAAATATAATGCTGATATATTTTTAAGGTGTTATTACAAGGTTATATATAATTAATGCTTGAATTTTCATGTAAATTATCGTTTTTTATTCTCAATTAAATGAAGTAAGAAGTTTAATTCAATCTTTAAATAACATTACCCTCCATAAAAAATCTTATTAACTAATACTTTTACAAAAGCTACTAACTACCATCAAAGAATCATGATGTGATTATTCTAATATTGTTTACATCAATTAATTTATCAATCAAATTAAGCTGACTATTTCCCTTCTTTATAAAATCTTCAATAAATTTCAAGATAAAACCATATTTATAATTATGAATTAATCAGAAATGAAAAAATGAAGTCAATTATTAATATTAAACATTAAAAATAAAGCCAAGGATAAAGAAAGACTTTGATGTCAAAGAAAAACAGAAATATTCAAATATCCCAAAAATAATAAAATATAACAATTAACCCCTAAATTTAAATTTTTAAAACTATGTAAAAACTGAGAGAGACACAAGGTAAGTAAATTACTATAGTTAAGTTAGAGCTACTAATTATTTAAGAATTTATAGATTAAAAAGATTAGTAAGACTTTTATACTCAAGCTATAAAATTATAGTTATGATTCATTGAAAGCATGATATTAAAAATAATGGCTACTATTATAATAATGCTTACAATGAATGTTTCTATATTATTTGAAATATAAAAAACCATTAATTGAATTGCTTGAAATGACCGTAAATATATCTAAGAGTAGAACTATGCAAGCATCATTATGTCAATCACAGGTCAGTTCAAAACAGAATACACTTAATCATCCCAAAAACTCTTATAAAAAAGAGAAGGAATCTCGTTCTAGTGACAGACAATAGTAGCCTCATACCACTACTGTGGCTTCTACTAAAATAATTAGTTCATTATAGATGAATCACAGTGGAAAACTTGATTGAAATAATTCAAAATCGAATGACTCGTTGAAAGAAAGGTCATCTTCAAATAAAATGCTAAGGAGTAAAAAAACTCATCTTCACCCAAATTCCTCAAATATGAAATAATCTGTGTTCATATTAGAAAAAGAAGAAGGAAGTGCTTAAATAATAAATTAAAATTCTTAATCAGTAGCTCATATTGGGGTTATCGCTTTTAATTTTTTTAAATGCTTTTAATATTCAACTTGATTTTAATAGAATAATTTTGTGGGGTAATTAATTAAGCCTTTCAACACAAATCAGGATCATCAAGCAAATTTACAAGGCCATGAAATTAGCATTTAAACGCCATCTAAAGGATCTAGACTATTATATGTCTTTTAAACATCGTCTTATAGTAATTACCTTAAGAAAGATACTAATTTATGGAATTTTGTCTAGGGTCATATTTACAAAATGTCAAACAGCTATCACACTAAATAGACTTGCCATACACTTTATATTTGTACTCTTATCAACACGAGTATATGAGTTTACCCTTAGACAGTATGATCTTTAATTAAGCAAATAACAGTGTATCAAATAACTTCTCTAAATGTCAAAGGAGTTTTTTTCCTGCTGCAAGTTTGTCTTTCTAGATAAAATGATATGTTATTTAATGACTATAATTTTCAATTACACCAGAGTTTAATCATAAATCAAACAAGATAAAATAACCGTTTTCGACCTCGCCAGCCAAAATTTTCGAAACTAATCTATTTTTATTCTAAAATACTATATTTCTCTAGGTATTGTTTTAAATTATGGCAGTATCCTTCTGCAAAAATTGATATTATTTTTGAAAGAAAGAATCTTGAAATTAAATGAATCATTCATCAAAGTTAATTTATAAACTTTGCACAATAAAGAGATAACTTAGTGTATGATTATAAAAAGCTCTAAGATAAGAATTAAAGTTTTAGAAAAGATAAGGAAATCATCATTAACGTACTTAGGAATAAAAAAATAAATATAAAGCCATGATGTCCTCTATTTAAGACTAAAAGAATGATCTAAATTTGTAACAGAAGAAGAGACAATCTGCTTGAAAAACTAAAACACTACAAAAATGGGTAACGAGGAGAAAATAAACTTCAACGAGTAGTAAATTAATGTTATGAAAGAGTGCTGAAATAACAGGATAATCAGAGAGAGAGTAATTAGTACAAACTACATATTAATTAAGGGAGTACTAAATGTAAAAAAAGAACTTTCACAGTTAAAAACTTGATGATTTTAAGATTACTACAACTGACAAATAATTAATTGGCAATATAAAAAAAGGAAATATAAAATGAAACTAGAATTACAGCTACAAATTTAAGAAGATTAATTAAATCAATAAATAAAATAGAAGCATTCAGAATTGATGCAGCTTTCCGAAATTAAGAAACAACAAAAAATTACAGTATAAGTAATAAAATCAGGATTACTTTCAATATGAGATAGCCAATCTATAATAGTAACTCGAAGAAGCGCTCTCTATTAATGAGAATGAAACTATTTCAAATTCTCAATTTCTTCAAATAAGAACTATTCATGAAATTAAGATAGAAGCCAAAAAAAAGGCTTTTAAAAGAGAATCGAGAAAAGCAAGTAAATTTATGTGTTAAAATAAGAAAAAAATAAACCTTGTTAGAGTGTATGCGATTTAGAGCTAGACATAAAGACTTAAAATAATAAAGGATAATTGAGAAGCAGATCAAAATTGAAATCATTTAAAAAAATGCTTAGATAAACAAATTGAAGAAACTTTAGTATGTTATAGATGTTTCAAAATACAAAGACACAATCATGAATTACAAATTACAACTTTTGCAGCAATATCTATCTAAAAAGAGGAAATTTATAGCATTAAGACTAAATATACAAAAAATCAAATTTTTGTCAGACTTTCTAGCTTTACTCATTATTTTAAAGTATCAATTATTTTTTTATATTAAATATATATTTATTAATATACCATTTTTTCCACATCATTTTATAGTTTTAATTGGCTGAAATTTAGTTAAATTAACTAAAAATAGATATTAACGACTAATCAAATTAAACGATTAGAAAAGATAGATTTTTGAAAGAAAAAAACATTAAATAACATAAATCCAATCTTAATTCCTTCTCTTATAAATTCAGTTCAACGATTACAAAAAACAGTTCTCGAGAAGGCAAGTAATAACTGTAAAATCAGATGAAATTGACAATCTTAATAAGCAAATAGTTGATATAAAAATGTAAATTTAAATTTCAATAATTTAATGAAATGGAAGCAAGAAAGAGAACAGAAGCGAGTTAAAATAATTAATAAAGAAACTCAACTGAATAAAAGAATTTTATTATAATTGATGGATTCGCAATTAAAATTAACTAGAGCAGCATGAGCGTTCTTCAATAGTAAGTGTCTAAGAAAGAAAGAAGTTTTGCTATAAATGTTACATTAACCAAAGATTAGAGCCATTAGAAGGAAAGAACAAATAAACAAAGAAAATAAGATATTTCTAAAAGAACTCAAAGATTTAAAATAAAGATTTATTTAATGGTTGAGAAGGATACTGAATAATAGAAATTAGTCAATATATTAAGTAATCAACAGAGAAACTTTAAAATAATCTATATTTATGAAAATTAACAACCTCCATAACTTACTCAATCAATAGAATGATTTTAATGTGAATAACTTTCATTAGCTGAACTTATTCAATAAAGAGGTTTAATATTATATATTTTAAATATAAAGCATTTAGTAATTTTATAGCTATTAACGGAGGATTTGCGTTTGCACCAATAAATTAGCAATTAAGATAATATCTTACAACAACTGAAACATAATTGAAAAATTGTGCAAGCGAAAGAGAAAGCATTAAACAATAACTAGTCTTTGAAGAAAAGTCTAAAACCAAAGAAAGCTAGAATCTCTAAACTTAGTTTCAAAGAAAATAAGATAAGACCTCAAAGATTAATGTGTATAACTGAAAAGTGAAATTGAGGGATTAATAATACTAAACTTAAGAATAAAGTAAACTAACTGCAGAATTAACAGTAGGAGTAAATCGATGACATCATTTCAAAATTAGAAATGAGTGATTTAGAATTTAGTCAGAAAATAACTTGTTAAAGAGATGAATATGAGAAGGAACAAGCTTAAATGCAGGAAATAATTTTGAAAATAAGGAGGTTGGATTTAATAAAATAGGCAAGTACAAAAAAAGATCAGATAAATGTGGCTAAAATTTATATGGAGGTATTAAAGTCATTGGCTCTAATAAATTCATCTGTTTAAGTGTAGGCAGGAGATAAACTAATCTGAGACTTATGAATAACACAAATTCTTTATGAAAAATGATTGAAAGAAGTTTTTCTAAAATATTACAAATTACACTGTGTTTGTAAACAATCCCAATAGAAATCAAACAAATATAGTAAGGAATATATTTTGTCTCTATAGTATAATAAGAACTATAATAACTAAAGTCTTAATTTATTTTAAGAATACGGAATTAACAATTGGATTAAAATTCTTGTCTAAAATTAATCATCTAACTCTTGATACTATGAATAATGAGAATTAACCAGAATCACTTCTACACATAGATAATGTTTTTGAATTTAATTATTAGAATCGTAAAAAAATTGTATAATACTTGGTGATACTCAACCAATTAAGTTTATAATTTAAGAATTAAAAGTATTGTAAGAAACAACAATTAAAAATAAACATAAATATGAATCTGACCAAATGATCTCTTATTTCACTTTGAACTAACCAAGTAATTTTGAGGGGTAACTTCAAGTTTTATCATTTTAATTAAAAGTTAGAGTTCTAACCCTATCAGTAAATTAATAAATCAAAAACAATACTTATCTTTGAATGACTCTCATCAATGTCTATAACTATTGCTATATAATAACATTTGCAACATCCAATCTGATAGAGTTTTCGATAAAAACATCATCATAGCAGCTTAATGTAGAAAGTTTAATCAAATTAGATACTGAATAAACAAGCATTCTCAAATGAATTTAATTAGGGAATAAATGACAGAAGCTAACAGATGTCGTAAAGATAAGATAGGACTAATAGATCGCAGGAAAAATTAAATGAATCACATTTTGAATGACTCTAGTGACATGATTTTATAGGAGGAATGTTACCACTTTTAATTAAACGCAGTGAATAAAATAATAAAATGTGCTATGAGGGTAAAATAAATAAGGAAATTAGTAATGAGAAACATAATGCGGGAATGAAGGCTTTTAGCATGATATTAGAACTGGAAATAATGAATAAATCTTAATAGCAAAAGTATATAACCAAAGGATAAATAGGAAAATTTGGTAGTTTCAATAGAAAGTTTAAAGTGAATTGAAAATTTTAATATTAAAAATACCTTAACTAAATAACATAATTATTTAATTATTAGAATTAAGGCTTTGAAGTTACATTATAATAATTATCATTTTTTTCCTGCTCTTCTAAATATAAATAAATCAAGTGATTCTTAAATATAAAACAAATAATCCTAAATCAATTATTCACAGTTAAATCGAATGAATTTAAATTAATTATTATCAATTTTAAATTATGATTTTAATGAATATTTTACCTAAAGAGCTTAGGATTATTCAAAGGAAAAGAGGAATGGATTAATAAAATATTGTTTGTTAGCTATTCAAAAAAACTAAAAATTTTGTCTCAGCCATTCTGGACAATATGTTACAAAAAATTAATTAAATTTTTATTAAAAATTAGTTATCCAAAGAGTGTAGAATTTAATTATCTTCAACTTAAACTTATTTGATTTAATTTTTGTATCATCATATAAAAAGTAATTAATTTTAAATGCTGGCTTCTGACTATTCTTTGAGGTGATTATTCTTCAATAACTTAAGGGTTAGGCTATTCTTATGTTTTTGATTCATGATTAAGATTTCTTTCTCATTCATCATAATATTATTATATCTCAATAAAATCATGATTACTTTAATATATCACAACATCTAGTAATTTTTTCCATAAAAAGGTCCACAACACTACGTTTATCATAAAATTTTCAAAGTGATAAATGTTTTAATAACTTACATAATTTATTTGAAAAAATATAATGTATAATGGTAAATATTTTCAGGTTGGCTATTCAAAATCTCTTTCAAAAAATCATAAAAAATATACTTAAATCAATCTGAGACAGTGATTATACATTTTTTAAAATTTCAATACTTATATAACTAAAAAATATAAAATATTTTACCAATAAAATCTTCCAAGACATGTATATTTAAATGAAACTAATGAATGTAGAAATGTTATAAATTAAAGTTCATGAATATGTTTTTGGAAATAAAATTTATTAAAATTAATAATAAGGTAAAATAAACACGAAAAAAACAGGAGCCGAACCTTTCCCCGGCGAAACTCAACTTGCAATTTATATTTCCCAAAAACTCCCAAAAATATCATCTGGTCTTTTAGACTCGCTGAACACGAATATTAAATCAAATTATTTATCTTCAAACGCGCAAGATACAAACATTTTAAGTTTTATTATAAGAACTGATGAGTGAATATGTTAATCATCGATTTTTAGGGTTTGGCAGGCAGCGGGAGAGGGTCAAGGAAATTCATGAGGTGACCTGGAATTAAGCAAATCCACTAAATTTGGGCTCTAATCAAGAGTGTGACACCGGAACACCAGATATATAGTCATTTTCAAAAGTTATAGGGGGGTCAATTTGTCCATTTTTTCATTTTTTAAATTGGTCCAGTAGCCGAACCTTTCCCCGGCATAACTCAACTTGCAATTTATATTTCCCAAAAACTCCCGAAAATATCAATTCTGGTCATTTAGACCTCGCTGAACACGAATATTAAATCAGAATTTATTTATCTTCAAAACGCGCAAAGATACAAACATTTTAAGTTTTATTATAAGAACTGATGAGTGAATATGTTAATCATCGATTTTTAGGGTTTGGCAGGCAGCGGGAGAGGGTCAAGGAAATTCATGAGGTGACCTGGAATTAAGCAAATCCACTAAATTTGGGCTCTTGATCAAGAGTGTGACACTGGAACACCAGATATATAGTCATTTTCAAAAGTTATAGGGGGGTCAATTTGTCCATTTTTTCATTTTTTAAATTTGGCCCTGGAGCCGAACCTTTCCCCGGCAAAACTCAACTTGCAATTTAAATTTACCAAACATCCCGAAAATATCAATTCTGGTCATTTAGACCTCGCTGAACACGAATATTAAATCAGAATTTATTTATCTTCAAAACGCGCAAAGATACAAACAATTTTAAGTTTTATTATAAGAACTGATGAGTGAATATGTTAATCATCGATTTTTAGGGTTTGGCAGGCAGCGGGAGAGGATCAAGGAAATTCATGAGGTGACCTGGAATTAAGCAAATCCACTAAATTTGGGCTCTTAATCAAGAGTGTGACACCGGAACACCAGATATATAGTCATTTTCAAAAGTTATAGGGGGGTCAATTTGTCCATTTTTTCATTTTTTAAATTTGGCCCTGGAGCCGAACCTTTCCCCGGCAAAACTCAACTTGCAATTTAAATTTACCAAACATCCCGAAAATATCAATTCTGGTCATTTAGACCTCGCTGAACACGAATATTAAATCAGAATTTATTTATCTTCAAAACGCGCAAAGATACAAACATTTAAGTTTTATTATAAGAACTGATGAGTGA